>WYDI02007975.1:0-21522 GCA_009867235.2 Psittacus erithacus | reverse complement strand
AGGTGCTCCAGGCCCCTGATCATCCTCGTGGCCTCCTCTGGACTTGTTCCAACAGTTCCATGTCCTTTTTATGTTGAAGACACCAGAGCTGCACACAATACTCCAAGTGAGGTCTCAGAGTAGAGGGGCAGGATCACCTCCTTCGACCTGCTGGTCATGCTCCTTTTCAGGCAGCCCAGGATACAGTTGGCTTTCTGTTCTGCAAATATGTATTTCCCAGCAATCTCTACAACAAGCAAAAATACTCAACTGTGGCTAACAAATATTCAAATCTGCAGGTCAAAACATGTTAAACTATTAGCCAGGGGATGACGGGAAAAAAACTACGCAAAAGTTCACTGAGAACAGGTAATCCATTAACAGGAAAAAAAAAAGAAAAAATAGTCTTTTTTTAAGCCTAATGAGAACCACTGACGTCACCTGGAAGTGAATTCCGGCAAACTGATAAAAGGAAGAAAAGAACAAAAATTTAAATACAATAAATTGTCAAAGAAAACACTAATAATAGTCTGTTTTGTAAGGAAGATAACCAACGAGTAATGTAACTCAAGGCTATTTGACACTTCCTGAATTTTTCTGAAGCAAGAAAAACAGCCAATACTGAAAGCTGCATCTTCTATTTTTTAATACAGTGCTGCTTGTCCTTCAGAAGACAAAAGCCTGTTGTGTCCGGATGGTGCGCACATTATCTGAGAAACATTCTTTTTCTTCTCAGCCTTTCCTCATCACTTTCTATAATGTGTGTACATACTCTTAACAAAAAACAGATCTGATCCTGCCATGAGGTCTGCTCAAATGCACTTTAAAATACACTAAAAAAGATAATTAAAGACCCAAAGAATAGATCACAAAACAAATATCTATCTGTATAACTGGCAATTAACACAATGGAACCACAGTATTTATGCTTTAGTATTTAGCACTGAGATTTGCATTAACTTGCTAGCCTGGACATGACATATTGAGAGAAGAGGGCCAGCAGTTTACCAGGAAGCTGAGGTGAGCCCAAATGTGACCAAAATTGCAGGCTGAATAAGAACTTGCAACTAAGACACTTCTTAACTGTATCTGCTTAACTCATGTACTTGCCAGCAGCATCCTGAAAAATGCCAGAGACAGCAGAATCAAGGAAAATTACATTAAATCAACAAAGCCTCTTAGAGGCTGCAATATATTGGCTTATTATATCAACAAGAGAGAAAAAGCTTTACAGAATATATTACATTATACAAAGGTGTCAGTATTTTAAAGATGGAAAAGAGTTCTATGAGATTTTTCTCTTGAATATATTTATTTGAAGAACTTTGCAAAAAATACCAGCACTCCCACAAAGGTAAATATATAAACTTAGCTAAATGCCAATATTAAGTTTTTAATATTACTGGAAAGCTACACATTGTGGCATAGTAATGGCTTCAATAGTCACAGTGCAACATGCACACATTCAACATTCTGAATACCTACAGCTTCCTCTATACACTCATCTGCGGTTGAATATGACAGATGACAAATGCAGATGACAAATTCCAAATTTAAATCCTTCTCTATATATATTTTTAAAAATATAATAACCCCACAGTTAAAAGTATGCAAACAAACTCTGAGGGTGGTGAGGCACTGGAATGGGTTGCCCAGAGAAGCGGTAAAATGCCCCATTCCTGACAGCGTTCAAGGCCAGGTTGGACAGGGCCTTGGGTGACATGGTCTAGTGTGTCTATGGCAGGGGGCTGGAACTGGATGATCTTAAGGTCCTTTTAACCCAAACCATTCTGTGATTCTATGAAACAAGAAAAAAAGAACGATTCCTGAAAGACACAGGATCAGAAGCCTACTCTGTGAGATTCACCCTTCTTATCTTGTTCTTCCAATACAAAGGTCTTTTTTCTTGTTAACTCTTCAGGAAACAACTCCAAGGCATGTTTGATTAAAACTAATGAATCTGAGGATTTAATGCTGTTTCAAGTTGTTCACTTCGTTGCCAAGTGCTCCCAGCTGCAGGAACACATTAAAAAGCTTTTTGAAAAGAAAAAGTAAATATTTGCAACTATGTACATTATTACCCCCTTCCTGAGGACCATTGAAATGTAGAGTCATTTACTCCTAATGGAACTGCATCTAGAAGACAAAGTAATTTGTGATTAAATTATATCAGTTTGAATGGTTTTGGTCCTTATAAGAAAATACAAATAACACCACAATGGTTTAAACAAGCAAAGTATTTGATTCTACTTTAGGATCCCCCTACTAAGAGACAAAAGGGTAGTGTTACTCTTGGATTCAGCCTGTAAATGCCAAAAGCATCCCATCTAGGGAAGAAAGCGCAACAGAGCCTCTACTAAAGTCTGTATCAAACTTTACAGGAGCTGAAAGAAGCCACTATCAATATATCAAGACTCAAAACCCTACAACGTGCTCACTAGTTACACTGAAAAGAAAACCAGTCTGAATAAAGACACTGCATATTAAAGGCCACATCACTCCTTTGCCATTGGTATTCCAGCATGGCTATTTCAAACATAAGAATGTTGTAGAGAGCAAAGAAATAAACTCCTGGCCAGGTAAAAAAAAATAAAATAAAATTAACAACTCTATAATTCATTACCTGTACATTAGAATCCTGCCTGCTGTAAGCATTAAAAGAATTATGACCCAAAAAGATGTGATTTGTAATCAATTCTGGTGTTGTAAGACACCAGTAACACCTTCTCTTTGAGTATTTTCTTCCGTGAAACTCAAAAGATATGCCAAGGATGTGATGTGTCCCAACACTACTTAGTATTACTGCCATGTTCTCTTTGCATCCTATGCATATCAAATGTCATTTATCTTCTATATTCTTATTTGATTTTAAGAATGTATGTTTAGATTACTAAAGATCATAATCCACAGTACCAACATAGCCAAACTTCTCATTTGCCAGTTTCTTACAGATTTATTCAGATACTTATTACATAAAAATACCCCTGAATTTAACACCTTTTATTATAATTAAGCTGTAAGAAAGATGAGAATGGGAACTGCTTAGAGAATCAGGCAAGCAGCAGAAACACAGCTGTATCTTAAGCTGTGCAAGCAAAGAGACCCAAGATTTCATATTGGCGATAAAAGGAAGAAAATTACTAGAACATCCTGCAGGGTACCTTGATTCCCTGCAACACTGATACTAGGGGGTTTTTATTTGAATGAGTGAGCTTTCAGATCTCCAACTGTATTTTTGTTCACATGACATTATCTCACTGTGTCAGCCACAGGGAAAGAGCAAACCATAAAATACCTACTTATACCTGTGTAAATTCTGGGTTTAAGCCTATAAACAAAGTCACAATCAAGTAATTTTCATTGGAAATGTAAACTCTCTCTGTTTTTCTAGGGAGAGAGATGCACACGACCTAGCAGCAGGTTAGTTAAAAGTTTATACAATTTACAAACAGTTACTTCACAGCAACAGGACCTGGAAGAGACTTTCACCTTATTTCCTATATTACACAAAGGAACCTCTGGGTCACATTTCAAAAACTGGGAAGTTATCTGCGTTAGCTGACTCTCAACTCTATAAAGAATTTTCTACATTTAATGCACAAATAAAAGACATTTAAAACTAAATGACTAACTGAAAATACAGTCTGGCAAGTGAATAATACTACACTGTACTAAAATGTGCATGCTGTATACAAGTGATTTATTTTACTAATAGTGCAGACTTCTTAAATTTTTAAAAACACTCTTGCCAAAGGGAAATGTTAAGAACCATTAAGTCTGAAATAGTCTCAAATAAAAATCTCTGCTGGTGCAGTATGAAATGTAGCCCTTAAAAAAACTGTCCAAGAACAAGGGAGGGAGGTAGAGAAAAATCCATGCCCAACTGTTCCAAGGCTTGTTTCAAATGAAACTGCCCACAGATTAAAGAAGGTAATTCATGAACTGAACTTTGCTGGAGAACCATTCAGGTGAGTTAAAGGGGCTTTTCTAATCAACAACTAATTGCAGATGCGTAATACAATTTTAAGACTTGATCTTAATTTATAAAGCTCACTTTAACAGTGCACATTGCCCAGAAAGAGAAGTATGAAACCAGAAAACACTACAGGACTCATCTTTACCACACTACTTTTTTGACCAGGATACTTCCATGTATTGCAGTTATGTCCTGAACAGTAGTAATAGTGAAATCTGTAGATGACAAATCAAAATTAACAATGCACAGTGGTCTGCTAAGAGTTAGAACACTATTTCATAGAGTCACAGAATAGTTAGGGTTGGAAAGGACCTTAAGATCATCCAGTTCCAACCCCCCTCCCATGGGCTGGGACACCCCACACTAGACCATGTCACCCAAGGCTCTGTCTAACCTGACTTTGAACACTGTCAGGATGAAGAAAGACCAATATACATTCTAATCTGGTGTTATCATCACTCAAGAGGATTATTTGTAGTAGGAAAAAGAACGGAAAAAAAAAAATCAAATACTTTCTTTTTGTTTGTTTTGTTCCAAGCCTTTGGCATCAACACTTTTGTCTGCATAAACCATCTGGAGTCTTCTCACTTCCTACTACAAATGAGATAAACACATCAATGCACAGCAAAAATAAGAAGCACTTATGGAAAGTTTTCCTGAGAACAAGTTTTCTCCCAAACTCAACAGCAGATCTGCGCATACGGAATGTGGAAAAAAGTACTATTTGATTATAGAATCATAGACTAGTTAGGGTTGGAAAGGACCTGAAGATCATCCAGTTCCAACCCCCCTGCCATGGGCAGGGACACCTCACACTAAACCATGTCACCCAAGGCTCTCTCCAACCTGGCCTTGAACACGGCCAGGGATGGAGCATTCATAGCTTCCCTGGGCAACCCATTCCACTGCCTCACCACCCTTACAGTAAAGAACTTCTTCCTTTTATCCAAGATTTTATAAGATTTATAAGACTGTAAATAAAACTACCAGTGCTTTAGACCTAAAGGGAATGAAGTTAACCTTTGGAAACATATAACCACTTAATCCTTAGCTTTTCTTGACAGAAATCACATAAAATGGCAGCCAAAAATAAACTAATTCACATTTCTTATTGATGTCTGCACAAAGAAATTAAGTCTCTCTGGCACAAAAGCTACTCCTCATTAAGCACTGTAATACAGTTTCATCTCAAAGAAACAACAGCCAAAATTGTTTCAAGGACAAGGCATGTATTTCTTCCCCTATGCTTAAGAACAAAAACAATGCCCAACTGTTAGGTTTACGAACAGAACCAGGCCTCAAGCTCAAATGAAAGATTACTGTCAGCAAGCCCTCCTGCTAAACTGACACAACAATGCTGCGAACAGATTCTCCTCTGCACTAAAAGCAGAGACCAATGCAAAGGGCAAGGAACATACAAGTAACTAAGTGAATGCATAATTTAACGTTCAGGGTCATGTATTTTTGCAATCTTTACAGCGCACAGGTCCAATTTAAGTCATTTAATAAAACAGAAAAATGTATTTGCTACCAATATGCCACTGCATCCATCCATGCCTAAATGTTTAAACATCTCAACTGCATTAACTTTACAACCCATTTGTAACTTTGCCTCTAAAACAGTGACTATAATTTATTTATTTGTACTCTCTGATCTTCTCATGCTGCCTGGAACACCTAGTATCAGTCCTGTCCATTTTAGTTCCTTTTAAAGGTCTTTTTTAGAGAGCTCCATATTAAAAATTGATTTGCAAAATGATAATAAAATGTTTTTAAATGCACTAAATATTAGTGTGATTTTAGTGACTAATAAACCTGCTTTAATTATTAAGCATTCAGTTTCTGAGAGGACATTTCCTTGCTCTGGGGCCTTACAGTGGAATCTTCAAAATAAAACTGGGGTCCCGCTCCATTTCAAATGAAACAAATCACAGTCATAAGGAGCAGCTTCTGCTACCCCTCAGCTAGTCGTCAGTGAACAGAGGGCATGCAACTACCAGGATATTAACAGAACAAGAAAACAAAGCAAAATAGTAAATTACTTCACTATCAGTGCCTTTTTTCCCTCAAATAGTTCCAGAAGTCTCTATTACATACTCTTTTCCAGGTTTGCCTTTCCAAGAGTTCAAGACTTTGCTTGCACCAGGGAGGCTGGATTCTTCAGGTCTTGTAGAAGCTCTGAAAGCCACTTAAGGATGAAGGTAACTACGCAGCTGTGCTGGTCTGCGTCCTCGCTTTGTAATGACCAACTAAGAGTGCAGGGAAACACAATGGGATGATTATAAGCTGTATGATTTTCCATGCAAAAAGAAGTAAGCCCCAAATTCAATACCTGTGTGCAAAGGGAGACAGCCTTCTGGAAACATGGAACCACGTTTACACCATTTATAGAGCAGAACTCAGGTGTGTTTATGCCCTCTTCCTGCATGTGCATGACTCCCACTGGGATGAAAAAAGCCCAAGCAGCAGTAACAAGTCCCAGTTATTATACATAGTAACAGGAAAGCATATTAGAAAATTACTTTTTTTTTTTAATTAATCGTTCTTACTGAGCTCAAAGCATGACAGCTGGGTATTTGAAGGATAAAAGAACAACATGCTCAAGTATCAATTAATCACTCTGACAAGTACTACACTTCATAAAAATCTTCAAGCTTCCTGAAATGCAGACACATTTTCACAAGTTTTCATCCCACAGACAGCACTGAATTCCCCTCGCTCCTTAGCGCACATACTTTTTGCATCTAGTTTTTGTTTGCCTGGATTAAGAAAAGACATCAAAGTGTCTCAAGTTTGGGTCCAACCACATACATAATTTGGTCTTTAGTAAAACTGCTTCCTGTATACTGCAGGCCAGCATTTGTTTACCATTGTCACCGTTCTGTATTTTCTCTTCCATCATGAAAGACAAACTGCTTCGTGAACTCTATGATCAAATCCAATAGAGAAAAATCAACAGGGATGGCAGGACCTACAAATATTTAAATTTTCTTTTAATCAAAGTGTGGTAGCAGCTAACCTATGGAAGTGATAAACGCACATAGTGTGTATTGAGCTAGTTTCCTTAAAACAGCTCACAGTCACTGCAAAAAGTTAGGACTACCAGAATTTAGCCTCATATAAGCAACCATTTTAAGCGCTACTGGAAATCTATCTTGAATGAATTGTGGAACGTTTGGACAATGTGTACACAATGGAAGCAGCACTCCACAAGTGCAGTGAATTCAGCTTATTGTAACTATTAATATCATTTTAACTATTAATATTATTTTTATTATTAATATTATTTTTATTATTAGCAAAATCAGCTGAGATGCCAAACAAGAGTTTCAGAAATGCCAGCATCACACAGTAAAAAATTATCCAAGCATCATTCACTTAAGTAACTTATGTGGGCTTTGTCGTGATGAAAGCGTTTACGATGGATTACTTATCTATAGATGAAGATTTTCTCTAATGTATTTTACTGCAGTGTAACAGTTCATGAAGATACGTGTGGACTGAAACTGAATCAGAAAATACTTCAAGGATTCTTGAACTCCCCACAGTCCAGCTTTTGCAGTGCTGTCTGCTTCTGGAAATTTAAACAGGTCCATGGAATGTTTTAAAGCACTGTTCTGCTTTTATATTCATGAAAATCCAGGTCAACTAAAAGGCTTTAGGAAGTATTTTATTGTTATTTACTACGAGTATAACAAAAAGTAACAATATTTACAACATAGTTCTAATATCAAAGGCATGATTCTTGCTGGAAAGAAACAGACTATCATCCTATTTTGCATGTAAATAATGGACCTCCATTAACACTGGAGCAATTCCAAAGACCAAAAAACCGACAAGCTACACAGATTCTTTTATTATTGCTGGGTTTTCAGTCATGAACCTTCTTCCCTCACTGCACTGTAATGTGTATTTGTAACAGAACATCTGACAATAATTTCTGACAGATTACTAGTTTTAGGGTTCATGGGACCTAGGCTGAAAGTTAGACAGTGCGATACCACAAAAAAACCCAGCTTAGAGGAAGAGCAAGTACAAAACACTTTAAAGCAGGTTTTAAAAATAATGACAAAGCTACTTCACTACAAAGCAAACAAGGCCTTCAGATCTTTCTATTAGAGTGAGATACCACAAAGCATCAACTTCCTACGGCCAAGAGTGGTGTCTATCAAGATATCAAACAAACGACTGCATTTCCCTCACCTGAAACAGATTTTTCTACTTCCTTGCAAAAAGCAGAAGTTTTTGCTAGACCATGCACTCAGCTCCTTCCTCCAAAGAGCAGCATTTTCACCAGGCTTCAAACAGTACTACATCACTACAAAAAGACACTAACCACAGCACGTCGTTATTTGATATGGAAATAAAATTAAGACTCTACATGACCTGTCCATTTAGCTACTGAGATTCTTGAGGAACAAGATCTTTTTCATGGAGGATAAAGCTTTTTGGTTTAGTCTCACTTCTGGTCTTCACTGCTTCCTTAGCTTCAGCTACTCAGGTTCCATTAATAAGAATTAAATAAGAGGGAAAAAAAGATCTGTTATTTTAAATAAATGCTTATCATTGTATCTATGATAATCCACTGCATTTCTTAGAAGCATCAAAGCTATGTTAGCTTAAGGAGCACGACCAGCAGCTCAGGCAATAAAAATAACCTATCAGGTTAAAATAAAGAATTGCTTTTTCTAGATACTGTAAGAACTGCCATGACAGGCAGGACAACATTCACATTCTCTGTGCTGCAAGAAGGCACATGAGTTCGCTCTAGAAGTCAGTCAACTTCTAGGCGCTAAGTCAGTAACACATACCCATCCCTCCAACACAATACACTGACACTACTTGGTTTCCCAAAGCACACAGTCAGGAATGGATCCGAAGTCCATCTTAGTGTTTTGTAGATACCTAATCCCAGCCTTGGACAGCACCCCACTGTTATCATCAAGTGTTCTGTAACAAATACTAAGTAGTGGCAGCTTTCCCCTTCAAGCTAATAACTGGTTATGATTATAAAGACATGTAGTCCCACACTAAATCCAGCCACTTCTGACAGAAGACTTCTCTTGGCTCCTTCACTTTTATACTTCTTCTGGACAAAGAATGCAGTGCATTGCTAAACTCAGATGAAATTCATCTGCAGTGTGAAAACCTGTATGTTCATAATCTCTCAACTGCCTGCTTAGCTATTGTAATGTGCAGGATATGAAATTAATGTGGCCAATACACAATATTTGCTCTTACTCTTCACTTGTGACAGGAAACTGACATTTCAACAGGCAGGCTGAATCATCTGAACTGCTGATGCAATGCCTACCTATAAATGATTTACACAAATGGATTTAAACAAATTAGGCATGTCCACTAATACACAAGTTTGAGGGAAGTGATGCTTTTATATCAGGTCAGAGAAGTGCTATATGCTCTTTGGTGCTATTTTGCTATTATTTAACAAGCCCATGGCAGAATTGGCCACTTTATGTGCTTTTTGTCTGCTTCTAGATGAATCTCAGTGGCTCAATTCTGCTATTATCTAACAAGCACATTGCAGAATTGATCACTTTATTCCCCTTTCCCTGCATTTAGATTATTCTCTTCTTTAGTCACTTCTTCCTCCTGCTAAATGTTAGTAGGAACAAGGAATTCAGAACAACACATTGCCAGCAGCTGCCATTGCTGCCTGACCGAAATATCGAAAGGCAAAACTATGGCTAATGAAGAAGTCAGGCAGGAGTTGCTCTGGCATCAACACAAATCAGTTTATGAAAGGCAACTAGACATACCTACATGACACTGAGAGGTTCGTTCTTTCTGGCTTCTTTTCTTGCCTCCTCAGGACAAGGACAGAGAAGAAAACAGAGAAAGAACTCTACACATGATAGGGAACAGCTTCTCCTTCCACAGCTATGCTCTGGTTTCTTCACTACCTTTATGTCTCCACAAAGAAGAGGATAAACTTAAGAAATTAAACTCTGAGAATGAGCAAGAATGACTCTGCTTCACAATGTTAGAAGCTATACAAGTTGAGAACTTGGCAACTTGTATAAAAAAAATACAATTAAAAGAAAAAGAAACCACACACTTATTTGTTGTGCTCCCCCTATAATGAGAAAAAAAGCTAAACAGCAACAAAGAAAGGGAAATGGGAAAAGAAAGACTGAGATCTACAAATGGAAGCTGAGCTTTTAATGGTAAGTCACATTCACAGCTCGCAATTTAAGAGTCTTTACCAATGAGCTCCTTTCTTTAGCTCCCTTGATGAAATAGGCACAGGTTGGAATTTCCCTAAAATCAGCCCTAAACAGCAAAATACCACAAAATATCCCAGCTAGAAGTATTTATGCAAACAGATGGATAAAGATTTTCTAGAAGTCAGCAGAACTCCATCCCTCCTTTGATAGGAAGGGGCAATGATACTCACAGAATGTATCTGGCTATGTTTAATCTGCATTTGCTTTTATGGAACCTGCAATGTGAATATTAAAAACTACACTTTACTGCAAACACAATCCGCATTGCTAGTGATATATCCACCTGATTCTGATAATTTGCTTGCATTTTGGAAATAAACTTCCATCTTCTCCAGACTAAGTTTCATCCCAGCTTGTAAATTTTGATATGAAGGGAGAAGAAACAGCTTTGAGTATTGTGAGCTGTTACGCATAGGGTGCGTAGATGGGGGAGCAGAAGAAGAGCTGCAACAGAGCTTTGATCAGCAGCCTGGGAGACACAAGTGTAGAGAAAGCTCAGAAGCAAAGTGCCAACTGAGCACCAAAAGCTCGCTTCTTCACCTTTCAAAAGGGAAGACTCATGGTAGAAATATCTAAAGAACACCAAACTGTCATGCAGTCTAAGTACAGGACTCATCACAATAGAGGTACTGCATTTAATAGTACTGCTGGCACCTAGAGTGAAAAGGAGAAAAGAGAAAACACTTATTATATTTGAAGCACATAAATTCTGATCAGGGAAAAAGACCTCTTCAGTTCCCAGGCTTGCCACACAGCAAAGAAAGCATGGGAACAGCTTCTTTGCAGCTGTGAAGGCAAAATAAATCTGATCAGCACTCTGGGCTTTGGCCAGTTTCTCCCTGCTGGTCACTGACTGCTCTCCAGAAAAGTGAGCAGGGTGACAAGTCAGTGGAAAAGAGTCTTTGCCATTCCTTTAAAAAAAAAAAATAGAAATAAATCAAAATATAAAGACAACATGGAAGGGAAGATAAGCTTCCCAATCTGTCTTTTCTAAGTTATACACTTGGACCAATTCACACAATGTCCTGAACATAGGGAACAGAAATATCCACATGGGCATAATGTTACAAAACCTTCTCTCATCCGACACACCCAGCTGTGCTAATGCAATCCTCAAACTGGAAAAGGACAAGTATCAAACAGTAGTGAGAAGTAACCTTGCCTGTGATCAGACTACTACACACTGCTGCCACAATATTACCTATTTCTGGTACACACAGTCCAAGAACAACCAGGGGAAGCACAAAGCTCTAGAAGCAGAAGAACCCAGTGTCTTCTGTTCCAATTGAAGCTAGATTTTACATTTTGCATACTTGTACATGGAAAAGATATCAGATAATAGAGAATTTTTACTGCCTGTGCTAGCACAGGCATATTCTACAGCTGAAAGTTGGACACTAGACAAAACAAGCTTTGAAATACGATGTGGTTTAGTTTCCTAACTGCAGGAATAATTAAACATTGGCAGAGCTTTCCAGAAGAGGTGACAGACACACCATGATCTAAGGCTAAGATAAGATCAATTTCTAAAAGAGATGTTTTAATCTTTCAGGAAAGCTCCACAGCCTGCAAACGTGGAGAAAATCACACTGGATAATCACAGTAATCCATCTGGCTTTGGGACATACAGATCCGCAAAGTTTCAAAGACACCCAGACAGAAAGGAATACTTTTACTACTCTCATAAAGTCTGCAGCACTACAGTTCCAAATGACTGCAATAGTTAAATCATAGTCACAGAATGGTTTGGGTTGGAAGGGATCTTAAAGCTCATCCAGTTCCAACCCCCCCTGAGATGGGCAGGGACATCTTCCATTAAACCAGGTTGCTTCAAGCCCCATCCAACCTGGCCTTGAACACTGCCAGGAATGGGGCAGCCATGGCTTCTCTGGGCAACCTGTCCCAGAGCCTCACCTCCCTCACAGTATGGAACTTCTTCCTAATGTCCAATGATAGTCTACGATTTGATTGTCAACCACTCACTTTGTTCAAAGCTCAGGAAATATTTGCTATCCAGTGCAGAAATGACAGAACGTACTGTCTAGGAAAAACACAAGTTCTTCAGGCACATCACAATTTACAGCTGGAGATAGCCTACTGCACTGTCTGCCCTATAGAAAGGACTCCCCAACAGAAAACTGACCTGGCCTAAAGAGGGGCTTTCTCTTTCTGTATATTGCATATGCAATTTGGCTGTTGGCATCATCTGAACATTTCCTATGCAACAAACACACAAGCAGCAAGGCAGCCTCCAGATTTAGCAACATTTCAGTTCAACTCTTTGTCAGCAGCAGCCAAGTTCAACTTCATACAAGACAAAGGGTCCATCTAACCCAAAATCCCACCTCTATAACCTGCAGTCCTTCCAGCTGCTTGAACTGCTTGTTGAGATTCTGCTGTTGCTTCTTCTTCATTCTACTGTTGCTCCCTTCATCTGTTTATCATTCCACAGCATCACAAAGTCACGGAATCTACACAAACTTTCTCCTGGTCCTGGCCATCGAGGGAAGGATGCAGCACTTCCCTCTTAGCAAGAGGGAAGCTTGACAGAAGTGAGGATAAAATACTGACAAGCATGGAGTCTGCTATCTACCCTCTATGTACCAACATGGTCTTGCACACTTCCATCATAACCCCACATTAAGTTGTATCTTCTAGACACTGAAGAATCCTTTCTAGGAGAACTTTGACCTTTGACTTTGGGGAAACTGCCAATAAAGGCACCTCTGACAAATACTGGCTGTGATCCATGTGAGAGCTTTCACAATAAATATTACAGTGTCTCAAACTAATTACATAAGTATGATATGGAAACGATCTAATGCTCAGAATACGCCTCTGGATGAGGGCGGCTGTCATTCATAAGCAACAATAGCTTTCGCCTCAACTTCCCTTTTTTTTTTCTTCAATGCAGTCAGCAAACACACGATAATTAAGCTGACACTATAAGAATCCAAGTGAGCTGTGTTTGACAAAGGTGCCCTCGCTCAACAAAACTAAACTGTCACAGGATAAGAAGAACAATTCATCTAAGAGTTAATGACTGATAAACATAGAAAATAAGAACTTGGAACAGTTGGCCTTTTTCCCAGAGAAGAAGGATCAGCAGGGGAGTCCCACAAGGATCTGTTCTGGGATCAGCACCTCCAGCATTTTAAAGGAAAATCTGGCAAAGGAGTTTAACACTTAGATGACAGTTTGCTGACAATGCTTAAACTTATTCAAGGTTGCAAAAGTGATGGCCAAAGATCTGAAGATGACCTTAATAATACTGTTTAAGTGGGCTGTAAAACAGCAGATAAGATTAAATGCAGATAAATGCAAAGCGATGCATAGCGTAAAAAAAATATACACATATATGTATATAAAAAAATCTAAATTTATACAAAGACAAATCCTGAACTAGCTATTACCACTTAAAACAGTGATTGTGAAGTTACAGCAGTTCCACAGAGATGCCAACTCAGTGCTTAAATATCATCAAGAAAAAGCAGGCAGAAGCTTAAATAATAAAACCTAATAAGCTGTATAAGTTTACAGGGTGTCATACACTGAAATGCTTTAGCCAGTCCTGGTTTATTGCTCCCCAGCCCTGTTCTTCCGATTCTTGCATCACTGTCACCAATCAAGAACACACCTGCAAAAGCTGCAAGGAAAACAGCAAGAACAATGAAAAGGATCCAGTCACTTCTGTCTAAAACGCCTTCAGGAAAAGTCACAAGCCAGGGATGGCAAATAGAAGAAAGTTCTCAACCCATAAGCCACACAGCATAACATGGGTTTTCTTTCTCATTGCCACTACCAATACAAGCATTAACAAACAAGTCATGAAACAAGCAGGTAGAAAGTTTAAAAACAAACAAGAAGTGTTTTTTCCACACAAAATGTGTTTAAGCCACAGAATGTTGTGGATGCTACAAACCTACATGGCTTCAAGTACTGATTGGACAAATTCACAGAAGAAAAAACCCACTGGGGGCATTAAAAACAAATTTCACCTCTAGATCCGGAAACCTGTGAACCACAAATTACTGGAGGCCAGGAGAGGTATTTCCTCAATATACACTGTGCTCTTCTCCAACAACATCTGCTTTTGGCAGCTCAGAGAGGCAGGATACTGGGCTAGAGGGATCTTTAATGTGACCAAGCGCAGTCATTTTTATGTTCTTACGTTGTTCACAAGTGAAAAAATTAATCATATGTACATCAGAACTGTAAGCAAAGCATGTTAAAAGACCAGATTTTCAGAGGCCTAAAGGTCACTACAGTGATTAACTACTACAGTCACTGTTTGACAAGTACTTTTTCCAACAGTAGAGTAGCTTAGTCTCCCTCAACCACAAACTCATGTAAATGTATGGCAAACAAACTGTGAAATCTGAATTTAATTCAGAACAGTTCCCTGCAGCTGTGCACACTGTTACACTGGCACAGCTGAGGGCATTCTACGGGCTTGGAAACAGCAAAGCTACTTAAATCAGAAGTGGCCCCAAAGGAAATATTTACCAAGCTACAAGCTGCATCAGTGGAAATGGAGTATCACACCGCCTTTTGCATCTCCGGAGGCCCTTTCCACTGCATCCACACTACCAACTCCTGGTGTTTAAAGAAATAACGAATTATTGATCTTAGAAGACAGAAATGCTGCGAATAGAGGAGTTCTCCTCTGCAGTTCAGGGACATCTCACACACATTGAGTAAAAGCTTTCTTCAGCTGCAAAACTCCTTGAAGACTCCATTGCACTGAGTACCTGACGGCACATAAGGATCTGTTCCTGCAAGTCATACCAGGCTTTAGTCAGAGCACCCAAGCTAAAACCAGACTGGCAAAAGCTACCATTAAAAAGCCTCATGCAGCTCAAAAATTGGCATTTCTCAATTTGAAGCCCTCCCTGATTTGTAATATTGATGTTGCATTGGTGAAGCTTCCCAAGTGCAATACATCACACGGCATGTAGCATGTTCTATGGCCACAATTTGTAAAAAGTTCAGTTCACAGCTACCAAGAAGGGAAAAAACTCTACTAATTTCACATCTTAAGGTTCTTTCCAGCCCTAACTATTCTATGATTCTATGTCGATATCATATAGAGTATGTCAGCACCCTGCTATAGTGATTGATAGCTCTGCCAAACACTATCTTAATGGGCAGCTGGGAAGAAACTATGTCTTTTTGATTACCTTTTTTCCTGAATAAGGTTATTAGTGTTAAGTGTTTCAGGAAGTGATGAGCATCCAAAGCAGCAGTTGGCTTAAGAAGGCATTAGAGAATAAAACAAAAAATGAAAAAATAGAGCTCTCTTCTTCCAGGACCCAGTGTGAGAAATCTGTATTCAAGAGATATCCACTGGTCACAGCTAGGATACAAGTCTCCTATAATTGAAAGCAATGCAATGCAGCTTTTCTAGAAAAAACCAAGGAATCATAAAAAGAGCAAGCCTGTGCGTATGCAACCATGATGTGAACTTAAAGACACCTTTGTGACAAGAAGCATCAAAGAACCTAGTTTTTCACCACCATGCTCCTAAAAAATTGCAAAACAAAGCAATGAATTACTGCATCCTGGGAGTCTTCATACTTATGACACTTACTCTTCTTAAGAAAAAGAAAGCATTAGTTGTCATCTACATTTTTAAACTGATGAATCTCATTCATATTTTTCTCTCTTGCAAAACCAGAAATATTAAAACGCACTGAAACAAAAGTTCAATATCTTTTGGGTTTCTCATCCCTGTAACCCTAAGCAGCAACCAGCAGATCCTTTTTTTTGTGAGAGTAAAAGGCATTAGAGGGGGCATATCTAACCTACACACTCTCACTTTGAACAATCCCATGCATTTTCAAGTATCTGCAGAGGTCTGTTTCCTAAATAAAACACTTCTTGCATTAAGACCTAAAAAATGCTGGAAAATGTATGATAACATCACTACCAGGAGTCACCTACAGAAGGTTACTAGCAAGAGGGATTCTGTAATTATTAACACTGCCACGCATGTATCACAAACTAGACTTCACCGCATTCGCTTCTCCATGCGCATCCACGCCGGAGCCCTCACTCAACGCCACGCCGGCGGCACACTGACCCACCACCACCGCTCCATCTCTGACCACCAGTCCCATCTTCCGGAGGGGAACATCTACCTGAGAAAGCGCATGTACCGCGAGCGGATGCCCGCAGCACGCCGCTTCAGCAGGCGCCGCCGCACGCAGCGCAGCACAGCGCAGCGCAGCCCCCCGCCGCCGGAGCCCCGGCGCTGCGGCAGCCGCAGCCCGGCTGGGCGAGGAGGGCGGCACCTCGGGGCGCCCCAGCCCGCGGCGGCCCGGCCACGCGGGGCGCGCGTCTCCATGCCAACAGCCGCCACCGGCCCCCCCCCCGGCCGCTGCCCCTGCTTTACCCTCTCCAGCGCCCCCGCGGCCCGGCCGTCCTCCGGCTCCTTCCTGCCGCCGCCCCCCAGCAGGGTGGCTCTCCGCTCCGCCGCGCTGGCGGACACCGCCCGAGCGGGCTCTCTCCGCGGTGGCGGCGGCGGCGCCGCTTTGTCCCCCCGGGAGCGGCCCTTCCTCATCGCGGTGGTTTCTCCTCAGCAGCAGCAGCGGCGGCGGTGGTGGTGGTGGTCGTAGCGGCGGCTGCGGCACGACTCGGGCCCCCACGTCGCGGAGCCGGCCATGGCCGGCGGGACTCACGGAGAGCCGGGGCGGCGCCGCCGCCACCGCCGCCGCCACCACCTGCGCGCGGGGCGGGGAGACATGCCCGCGCGCTGCCGGTCCCGCCGCCCGCCTGTCAGGGGAGCGCGGGCGCAGCGGCTGCCGCGGCACCGCCCCCCCCCTCCTCCCCCCCACACACACAGAGCGCGGCCCGCCCGCCGCCAAGTATCGCGAGAGCACCGGCCTCGCGGCGGGGAACGGGCGCGAGAGTTCGGCAGGAGGGGAGAGCGAGAGTCGTCGCGAGGAGGCGGGCGGGAGGTGCGAGGCGGGAAAGGGCGCGGGGCATCCTGGGAAGGCGGTGGGCGCCGCCGAGGGGAGGTGGGAGAGGTCCTCTGACAGGCGGGGGGCATAAAGCGGGTGCGGGAGCGGCACCAGGCCGGCATCGTGGCTCCCCTAGGGCTGCCCGGGTGAGTGACGCCTCCAAACTGCAGAGGTGTCCATGGCGGGAGAGGAGGAAAACGGGGCTGCCCCGTTGCAGTCACAGAAGGAGGCTCCGGGGTGTAGACTGAGGGCAGCCCTTCTGGCCTCATCAGCGTGGTCAGGTGTCCAGCAGCAGTTGTCCGGGTTAGTGACACAGCTTCCATGTCAATGAACACTTGAGTTGTCCCTGGAAATCTGAGCACAGACCCTTTGCTGAGGTGTCACCAGAAGTGGGTTGACTTTGGGGAAAAGCCACACATCTCTGCCAAGAGGCCTGCCAGCTTTTCCAACATGACACAGTGGGAATCAAGCCCCTGATCCCACAGCGACTGGAGCACCTCATGGCGTCTTGCAGCCTGGACACCGAGGTGCTGGAAAACACCTATCAGAGGAACCATCACGTGCTACAGCCCACTTTGATAGAGCAGATGAAGATGTAATTTAGTCTTCCTGGTAAAAAAGGCAAACCAACAGAGATTCATTACCTCAAGGAGTAATCAGAGCATATATCATCCTCTTGCGTTTCATCTCAGTAACTCACACCCTCTCGGCATTTCTGTCTTTCCAAGTTATTTCCTGAGGGTGCAAGTTACCGGTTTCTGCATTCATTTTTCACAAAAGTAACTTCAAAGTTGTCCTGTTTCTCACTGTTACATAGTCAGGAGCCTTGCCATAGAAAAAAAACAGTTCCTTCTCCCTTTTGAACAAGCTAAAAAGGCTTTTACATCTTCAACAAGGTAATCTGATTTGATACATTTTTTTTATTCATTTTTTACAAATTCAACAAAAACACACTTTCAAACAATTTACTGATGTAGATGAGTGGGAGCATTTTTAAAGAATTATTAAGAATATTTTAAGTTCTTACTGAAAACCATTTCAGGATACTGGATGAGTCACAGAGATCTTTTTCCATCATAATTGTGTATGATAGAGATGGACAACCATGTGGAATTTCCTAGCTGGGAATCCTGCCCTAACTAAATGTAAATAATGCAGATTTATGGAATCTTGGCATCTGTGATAATGTGAGTCTATTAGGATGGCACAGCGCCCTGTCATAATTTGGCTGGATCTTTGCCCTGTTGCAACACAGATGCCAATTAGTTATTTGTGGGTTATGGCCTGTGGGCCACCTTGCACTGGCTCACACCTGGTTGCTTCATCTGCCAAATAGAAGAATTCATGAATACAGGAAGAAAAGTCACAATGAGAATCTGAATAACACTACCTGCCCGACCTATTAAACACAGACAAACATACTAAAAACAAATCTTTGGTTGTTAGTTTTAGACAGAATGGCAAATAACTTCCTTCTGGTTCAGTATTGCACTCAAAACACTTGAAAAATCTTTTTGGTCACTGAATCAGAACAGCTTTCTGCTGTTTGGGGGTAATAGGACATTGCACTTGTGAAAAGATTGCGTTTGGTTTGGTTTGGACTGTACCCTTCTCTGTTTAATCCCTATTTAGTCTGGAACCTGGGATGTCTTCCTAATATTTTAGAAAGAAAAGAACAATGAGTATTCATTTGAAGGAATAGGAAAAATACTCATTTTACTGATGTTCCCGTATTTTTTTCCATTTAAACTCGCCACTGAACATGACCTGAATCTGCAGAGCCATCTGAGTGACCTAAGCTTGCTTTTCCATATGAGCTAGTTTTCTGAACTTTATAAAAGTGACCGCATCATGAGAGACTTGGCAGGGAAAAGGGGTACAGATGAATGAAGCAGAGCATGGTATGATGCCATGCCTATGCGCATAGTGCTTTTCTCCAGAAATATCCTGTCACATCTAAAAAAGATAGAAGAGTAATTAATAAAGATTTATAAAGGGACTGATTCTTACGTTATCCAGACTGACTAACAGAGCAAAAGCTGCTCTACACATAGAGCCTCCATAGCTCACTGACTAATATTCAGTTAATTTTGTTTCTCTCTGCACTTCTAGATACTTCTTTTTCCTGGCTTCCGTCTTTGTTTTCTCCCTCGGGGAGGTCTCAGCGTGCCCTCCTGCTTCAGTAGGAGCTGGAACAGTGCTATACAGGAAGGGTTCCCTTCCATTCTTCGCTGTCTGGTTTAAAGAACACAGAGTCCAGTCCAGCTTATTCCATAATGTTTTCTGAAATGACAAATCCATCTGCAGCATTTTTATGAATGCTGAGCACACAGTTTAGCACTAATTCCTGGAGCTGGAATAGAAATCTACAGCTTGAAGCTGTGAGGTTAAAACCTCTTTATTCCAAACAGAATAGAAAATGCTAAATAGTAGATGTTATTAGGAGGCTGCTGAGCAAGAGAATGTCCTCTACAGAATGAAATACTTAATCATTAGAATTCCTATTAAATTTGAACATTTGGCAAAACTGGTACAGCACAATACCCAGCTGATCACCTATTTCCACTGTTTCCAAGGCAGAGCTGCATCACTGATGCCGCCAAACATGGCTTGTCACTTGTCATTCTGCTCACACTATACACATAATCTTCACTCTCAGAATTTCTGCTCTGTGTGCAATGAATGAAATGCTTTTTGTTGTTCTGCATGTTAAGCTGTCACACACCTTCTGTTGGTGACCCAGTTTTAATGGTATTCACAGAGAAGTTTTGGTCTTTACACTGGAATACTAATGTTTGGCAATTGGCAACACGCATCCAGCCCAGCAGACGGCTCAGTGCTTTGGGATGTTGTACTATACCTGCACAGAATGTCAGTAATGACAAGTAATTACACAGGCTGCACGTCATTGCCATGACTCCTGTCTGTTTCCCTAACTTCACCCCTCTGACAGCATTCTTTGTTCGAGATTCACCAAAAAAAACCCAATGTGATACAAGTAAAGAATGCCAGTTGTGAGCAAAATAAAACTAAGAGTAAATAAGTAGTTCCATGAACTGCAGACAGAGTGACATTTGCTAGGAAAAGCTTTGACTGAGACTTATTAATTGCTCTTTATAGAATGATGCATCATTTTGTTCCACAAAAAGCAAGACACCAGTTCCAGCTCTGCCAGGCTAGCCAAACAAAGCAGGCTGCCCACACAGGTGAGAACTGCAGCCACAGAGTGCTGCAGCACCACCCCTAACTCCAGGGAAATGGTAAGAAATATGGGATTTTCCAAAAGAATACAGAAGAATTAGTAAGTCTGGGACCTTGACAAAATCTAGGCAAAATTTCCTCATGATCTAGAACTAGTGAGGTCTGCTGTTCAAGAAGTTCTCCATTAGACATTTGCATAGTTAATAAAAATACTTATATGAGGACTTTTTATGGGAAGGATATAAATACTCATATTTCATGGCACAAACTAATCATTGAATTAAGGAATATTAGGAAGAAATTTCTTACAGGCAGGTTATTCCATAAAAGTATATTAGACAGCATAATATTCCAGTGCATCTCCACTGGAAACTACTATTATTAGTCAATCATAGGGACAGAATAAAGAAGTAAATGAACTGACAACCTAGTCCAGGATGGCAATTACTAGATCTAGATAAAAGAAAAGCCCAGTCCTAACTAGATGTGATTTGCTTTACAATTGTTATTTCCCTTCTTCATATACCATGAAGGACATAAATCCTTGTATGTCAAAGTGACAACTTTGCAGTGCTGTAACCTTGTTCTAGATACCATATTTCCATGTGATAAGGAGGTAGAAGATGTAAATATACAAACATATAGCAGGAGTTAAAAGTATGGATGTGAGGTTTAGCGGGAGCTTAGTGCAATAGCTAAGTTAAGAGCACTTCTTAGCAACAAAAGCTCATCAGAAACACATTATAGCTTCAAAGAGACAGTCACTGCTTTCACTGTCAGCTTGGACTCAATTGTACAGGAGTTGCCACAATTGAGCAGCTACGCCTTGGTGTTAACAGAGTACAAATTACATCTGCATATAAAATGTGTACATTTGTGTGTATTTGTGAAAGGTCCAGAAAGGGAAGCACATGGGACATGGAGAGATGCTGATAAGAAGGAATAGCATCAGATCCTAGCTGCTGTCACCCTGTCTATGGGCACCTGAACAAAGATGAGTTTTGCCTTTGTTCTACTGCTACTCATGGAAATGCTTCCCAAATATGAGAGGACAGATAGAATCATAGAATGGTTTGGGTTGGAAAGGACTTTAAGATCATCCAGTTCCAACCCCCTTGCCATGGGCAGGGACACCTCACACTAAAACATGCCACCC
>WYDI02007970.1:12216-46881 GCA_009867235.2 Psittacus erithacus | reverse complement strand
AAGAAAAGAAAAGAAAAGAAAAGAAAAGAAAAGAAAAGAAAAGAAAAGAAAAGAAAAGAAAAGAAAAGAAAAAAGAATTCTTTTTAGAATTACATTTTCAAATTGCAATAAAAATCACTGCTTGTGTCTTATTGCAGTAAGGGATAACTGGGTCCATTCTTATATCCTTTTGTGCCTGAAGTGAAGTATTAATGTTCTTTGTCAAGAAAAAAAGAATAATTCACAGTTGCTGCATGGAAGGTGAGTGATGATTTGATCCTAACAAAGAGATTGCAGGTTTAGATCCAGATATATTTACAGTCTCACAGTTACATGGTCAAACCCTGCTACATACATATAACACAAAACTGTATCTGTCTCACAAAGAAAAGCAAGTGCCATTAGAAAAAACATACAGCTTTTACTATATGCAGGTGTTTATTTTTCATGTGAAATCTCAAATCAGATTTGTGTCTGTCTTTCTTGCAAAAGGTTTATAATCAGACAGCATAAGTGCTATTGACTTAAATGAGTTTTTGTAGGAAGATATTGCTGTTCTTTGGGCCAGCAGATACGTACAAAGTCAAACCACTATAGCTCTACTTGCATTAACAGGAAAATCAGCAAGGGTAGAAAATTTGTCTATTTCCCTCTGAATGATGATTTTGTAGTGTTGTACAAATATGCTACTACTGCTGTATTTCCACAGCACCCAGTAAAGCTGTGCCTCAAGTCTAATTTACAAATTTATTGTATCAGATGTTATTAACATGACCAAAAAAAAAAAAAAGAAAAATTCCTATAGAAGCATAGTATGCTTGCAAAGTGGTTTGGACTCAAATGACTTCCAGCATGATAAATAATTGGGCCAATAATATAATATTTTAGACTATCAGGACTCTGTCTCATCTAGTCTATTTTTTCCATTCCTAACAATGTGAGCTTCACAGTAGTTGCATGTGGTATAAAAAGCTGCTCATTGAAGATCTCATTCAAAATCCTAATAGCTAGATATCTGCTTAAATCACAAACGGGATTATTATGCAGTTGTGGTATAAGCAGACTTACATAGGCTTTGAACCACCTTTTCAGTTATCAAAATGATAACCTTTTTGTTATCACTCAACTGACACAGACTGATGCTTCTGCAGCATGGCTGGCACATAGGATGTGTGTCTATACTCTTCTAAGATTACTAAGATTGTTCTAATGCAAATCCACCTTCACTGGTGATGTCAGCTTGTGTTCTCATATGTGAACCTGATACACAGCCCACCCACTGTTTTGCTGACTCTGCTGTACTGTTGTTATCCCCAGCACATGCTTGAACCCTGCCTCTGAGGAGCCAATAACACTCCAATCATTCTTCTTCACACTTTGCCTCTGTTCATTAACTTCTTCCACTTCAGAGGATTTATTGGAGTCACCATCTCTGATCACAAACGAACTCAGTGATTCATACTATACTTCCCTCCATGAGATGCTTGTATCTGTTCCACCTACAGAGTTTGCTGCCTGGGCACAACAGTCTCCTAAACTGCACCAGTCAGAGCACACATACTGCTTTTGGTCTTGTTGTTGGTCCTTTCCTACACTAATCAGGCAGCAGAAGACCAGAATACTTAGTTTTTAATTATTACTTTTTTGGTCTGGCATTTCAGCATTTATTTAGTTGAACATGTAGGTTGAAATATAGTGTTCTCTGGAATTTTAAATTGTGGTGTTAAAACGGCAGACAGACAGTTATATTAACCCTAAACTGGTCTTCCTGGGGACCTTAACAGGACTTGGGTTTTTTCCTTTGGACAGAGGTACCTCCTTCCCATGAAATGTTAAGTTGAATAATATTATTGTGATAAGAGTTAATAACTGCTTTTTCTCTTTTGTAGATTATGCACTCATGAAATTTTTATAGATTACCATAATTGTTGCAGATTCATTATCCAAGGCATGACATACATATTGATGAGACACAGTTTTTATTTACAAAACTACCTTGCATTTCAAGACCAGGCAGACATGTGCCAGCAGTCAGAACATTCTGTTCTTCAAATCTATTTTCTTGCCCTGTATAGGACATCACAGGGACTGATCTAAGTTTGGTTCTCATAAGAGGTGTTTGATTTTTCTATAAAAAGGACTTGCCTTTTCTCTTGTCATTGATTCTCTATCAGATGGAAAAAAAAGGTTAGAGTATAGAAAAATTTTAATGTTCACAGCAGGAATTAATGGAAGGAATATATACCATTTATAACTCAAGCTGCCTATTTTTGTTGGCATAGAGTATAGTGTGTTTCTTTCATGCAGTAGTAATGTTACAACACATCCAGGACATCTTTTTATTTTGGAAAAATACATTCATTGAGGCAAATAATTCAGGTAAAGATGAGGCTGTATAACTCAAAAGAGGAAAAGTCATTGTTGGGTGTCTTCGTGGTAGGAAAGCATAGAAAAATGAAATCAAATTTGCAATGTAGAAAACTGGTCATTAAGGGAGTCATAACAGAATTGATAAAGATTTTTTCCCTTGTTTTGGCTTCTATAACAGCAAAGCTAATTTCTCATTGCTTTATTGTATTCTCTGTGAAATAGAAATTAAATGAAATTGTAAGATAATGAGCTTTATCCTTTTGAAAAAAGACATTGAGTCAGTAACGCTATCTCTTGAAGACAGATTTTGCAGGTGAGTAACTTAAGAGCCATTACTGCCCTACCATGATTAATTACTGTAGTCTTCAGTCAAGACTCACTAAAATGCAACTAGGACAAATCTAATTTATGTGAATCATGTACGTTTGTCATTTCATAGGTTACTGTAAAATAAAATGTTCAGAATTTGAGAAGATATGTCACATTGTAATATTTCTGTCACCCTTTGCTCTGCTTTCATGATGAGCCAGCTGTGCTCCAGAAGCTGCATTATGGCGGCTGCTAAGCAAAATACAAAGGCCAAGTTAGTATATTTACTCCTGGGAAAGGCTTAGCCTGGGCTTACAGCAGGCAGAGCTAACTTGCTTACTGGTTTTCAGATAAGTTTGCTTATAGCTGGGCAGTTTGGGGCATAGGTGAAGACCTATTTATGTTCATAATTGTGTATAAGCCCCATGTTATTAAACATTTCACTCTTTTGTATGAATGAAATTTTCTGGCAGATTTTTGTCTTGCTTTAAAAAAAAAAAATCTTGTATACATTTATATTAGAAATTATATAATTGATCTGTAATAAATTGCTTAAAAATTTTCTATGTCATGGACATACCACAGATTTTTCAAGTGGCGCAAGGGATTTATTGTGTTTTCATCTTCATCAGGTCTAAATTTTCAAAGAAGTCATGCAGCTCCATGCCAACAATTTTCAAAAAGCTTGTAATTTCCAATAGAGTTAAATCAAACAAAGTATGCAGGTGTTTTTAAGTAAGCAACTGAGAGCACTGAGCTGTGTGTGAAATTGTACTCCTTTCCTGTTGTTAAGTCCAAAAATTAGGTAGGTCCACCTAGCAAACTCCAGTTTTCAGTCTTTAAATCTTATTCTTTGAAAGAATAAAATCACTATTTTGTGTCTGTTTCTCAGAACACAGTTGGGACAAAGAGCTACTGCTTGTTCTGAGAATCAATCATGGAAAATCAAACACCCTTAATTTACTGTGTTCTTTGACTTTAATACACCTTATCCTAAACCCAAATGGAAAATTTCTCTGATCTGGAAAGCACCTCAATTGCTAGGGTCTAGAGCAAGTTGAAAGGATGAACCCTTCATCCTTTCTTCTGCTGCAACTATATGGCTGTTGAGAAATTAATCGCAACATTAATAAGAAGATAGTGTGGGATAGAAAAATCTGGAAATAAATGAAAGACCAAGACTGATGTCACATCAGAGAGAGAGGAAGAGTCTTCAGTTTTTGTTCCTAGTTCTAGGGTTGTACATCCATTTTTTTATTAAATTGGTATTGGTGGAGGAAAAGAAAGGAAGTAGGACACCCTCTTTAGACCTACTATCTAAGCTATACTTGCATCACCAGGAAGCTCATGGGAGGAATGTAACTTAGTTCTTCAAGCCTCCAGTTGAAGCCTCCAGTTTCTTGGGCATATTTCTGATAATCAGGATACTTTTCTAGCAGTTCTGTTTCAAAAAGAAAAGCCACAAGCAAATATACATGCAAAAAAACAGCCATGCCATTACTTGCTAATTCTGTTCAGAGCATATGCATCTTGAGATCTTCATGGGAGCAAGGCAGAACATGAAAATAAAGCTAAATTGGGACTGATCTGAAATGCAGCCTGGATACTTCTGCTCAGACAGCTCTTGGTCTGCAAACGAAGAGTGCTGGCTGCACTACCCCTCAGTCCTCCATGGAGCCAGGAGGCACAGTGAGTTTAGAAATTTAACCCTTCGGGGTTAAACTGTAGCTAAATCTGGGTTAAAAGTCTGCCTAAGATTTTCCTGTGATATTTTTATAGGATTCAGCCTATAGATATATAGGATAAGCCTGCCTCACTAAGGTCATCCCAGGTATTTCTCTGAAATAAATAAATATGAAGTGGAATGTGATGTATTTTTTAAATGTAAACCCACACTACCCTTCCCTCACAGATGTTGTGTCAGAAATTTGTCCAAGCAGTCTTACTAACCACAAATGCAAGGTAAAAGGTTTGCTGATTTGCGATGGTTAGCACTGGTCATTAAAAATCTTCAAACTTGTGTCTTCCCATGACTTCAAAAAGGGAAGTTGTCTTCTTACTTTTTTCTGTGTCTGAATTTAAATGTGGATAAACCAAGAATAGTCTACCTTGAATATTGTACAGATATTATGTAAAACAGCTGATTAAGTGTCTGTGCAGATTACCTTTTTATATTAAAAGTTTGCCTCAAGTATTTTTAATGTTTAAGTTGTTGCTTTTCATTTGTACATTTGCACGAATCAATCTTAATAAACAGGGCTGCCAAAAGCATCTACTATAAATAGGATTCATTGTGCAAGTGTCATGTATTTCTCTGTATATGAGGTAATAGTTTCTTGTTTCTGTCATAATTTCTATTTGATTTTTTTTTCTTGTGCTTTAAGCATTTCTCAATAAACATAGAAAGGTTAACACCAACATCAAGAATTAGTCTGTCTTGCATTTGCAGATAATAAAATTCCTTGCATAAATTTCTAACATGATATTAATGAGCTAATAATGAATAATTATTACATTTTACTGTTGAACCATTTATGGAATTGCAAAAATGCAACTTGATTTGATTGGGCTATTAAGACCACAAAAGAAATATTTTGGCTGCTTTTAAAATCAGAGATTTTGCTTATTATACTTCAGGGTGAAATATTCTTGAAATATTCTCAGGGCGAGATAATCTCAAAATTAAGAATTTATAAAATTTATAATGGAAATGCATTGTACTCTTGCATGTTGTATGTTGGCATACTTTCTGTGTGGTGTTTTACCACATAATACAGTGATATTTAGTTCATGTTTCAAGTTTTTATGAAACATTAATCTTAGACTCTAGAGATACCTAAAGCTTCAAGGTTCTCATGAAAAATAGTATTTAAGTTCCTGAAATTGGAATGAAATATGAGGCTCCAAGCTTTGGAATCCATGAGGGTTATCCAACAAGATATGTCTGTATTGATGTTTTGAGAAGTTGCAGCTCGTAATGCACCCTGAATCTTGGTCCCCTGCAGCTCATGACAGAGTGAAACAAGCTACAACTGCCTATGCACATTCCAGTTTCCTTCCAAAGTCAGGTTCTGGTCAGATATCTACCCAAAGAGGACTGTGGAACTTGCATTCCATGCACCACTGATTCAATTCATTATTCTGGTGAAAATGCAATATTGCTACCCACCCCTAATGTTATCACCAAGGTCTTCAAGATTCAAAAACTAGGTGGTCTGTTCTCATGCTTGAGAAGCCTCACCTTGAGATGTCAATCTACTTGGTGAATCTAGACTCAGAAGCATGTGTAACAAATAGCAACAGACCTGAGTTGCTCAAAGCACAAAGGACAGCTTTCATCGCCTTTTTTGTTCAGAAAGGTTTTCATACCCTTAATGACTACATTGATCTCTAGCTTATTAAATTAGAAGTTCATGTCATTTCCTGCAAGGAATGATACGTGGGTTCAGTTCCTTTCTGCCTGACTTTATCCTACTAATTATGCTAGTCCTTAGCAGCTAAAAAAGTGTCAACAATGGATTTCTGCATTTTAAATTATAAAATCATTTTATAAAAGCAACCATCTTTGTGAACTGAGAGTATGGGCTGTGAATACTATTCTCTTCACTGTAGACCTAGGGACTGTAAGTGGCTAATAGAGCACTGTAGAATCCACTTTAGTCATGCATGTCTGAGATACGCTCTACTTCCTTATCACATTTTTTGCTGTTGAATAACACAATAAGAGATCATTTCTGCTGGGTGAGCATTCTAACTTTAAAACACAAAGCATTTGTTATAGAACAAAGAGTTAAAATTGTTTTCTATTTTATCAAACTAACCCTCAGTGCTTGGCTCGCAGAAAGCTTACCTTGAAGTAAGCTTGACTTCCACTCACAATAGCATTTCTTGGTTTTCTATCCTCAAGACCATGGTAACTTTACAATTTACTTTTGTAATTTTTCTTTTTTCTTCAGTTTATGATTGCAAAAGGAAACCAGTGTGACACTGTGCTAAGGATGGTAGAAATCTAGAGAGTAAAATATGTCTTTTGCCCCAGGGAGTTTGAAATCCAAGTGTAAGAGAAGAAGGGACGTGTGCTAGTAGGTGGAATTGATGAAACAGAGTATCTTCTTACACCATCAGTTGAATCAACGAGTATTATAGCTGGGAAGTAGTTCTGCTATTGAATTACATTAGAAATATAGACATATTTGCATGAAATCTTAGCTAATGGATTTTACTATTTGATAACTTATGGACAGAATACCTTTCTGGACTAGTTCCAACAGAGCTGGGGGGCTGAACGGACACTTAATCATAACACCTTTATACATTTCATAATGCCACATCAAACTGAGCAGAATTAATGAGAAAAAGAAAAATAAAAGAATCTAAAACCTCCGGAGTCCTTTCAGTAAATCAATCAATCAAGTAAATCTCAATCAAGTAAATATTTCCTCTTTGTCCTCAGCAATTATTATATAACAAATCTAAGAGAGGACAGGATCAATAAGTAATTGATAAAGTAATAATCAAAGCAAAGCTTTATGACCTCCTTCATGTTTTAAATATTTTATTCTTGTCAGCTGCTGAAGTCACTGGGTTTAAGGATGTGCCTCGCACGCTCCAAATACTCTAGTCAATTTTGTAGTAATGCATATGACTAAGATTCCCTGGTGAGGTAGCTGAATCAGTTGTTTCATGATATTGTGGTGCAGAAGCACAGAGTAAAAATTACAGGAACTGTTAATGTTGACTTTTAAAAAGTCTGTTTTGATTTATCATTAAGTAATCAATACACAGAAATCAGAAATTAAAAAATAACTTAAGTATAAAACTATAAATGCAAGCCTGAAAAAAAAGAAATCAAAACCAAAAAACATGCAGAGACTGAAAAGTTTTGAAACAGGGTTTAATTAGTAGGACAACAGAAAATGTCTCAATTCAAAGGAAAATGAACAGAAACTTAGGGAGATTTGGTTGAAGAAAACAAATGAGAATAAATAATCTATTTATGCCTAAGACTTTGTAGGTAGTTATTAAAGCTTTCAAGTGTACACTAACTTATACAGGAGATCATCCGTATATGTTTGAAGCATACATAAAAAAGGGGTGATACCATATTTTGACATGTATTCAATTACTATATATCAAAAATGTTGAATAGGAAGGACAGTTCCCAGGAAATGTTCCTTCCTTTGCTTCTAAAACAGTGTGAACTCAGGCAATGTGTCACCATAGATGATACTATTTTCCTATTTCTAACATAACATTCCTAACAGGATTTTTCTGTTTGAGAATTTACATAATATTTCTACAACTTTCTGGTATTCTTTGATGAAAAATGAGGTACTAAAAATCCAGGTATCGGTAAACCCAATAAAAGAAATCACTTCTGGCATGAAAAAAATTACTGGAAGTACATTTTATTTTAAACATTTGCTCAAGCGTTTTTCTAAGCTGGTTCTGTAGTATAAAATTTATTTTATTATTCTGTATTTTAAGATACTGATATTTGGAAGTTGTGGGAGATACTGAATATGTAGGCAACCACATTAGCATATTTTTTTCCAGTTTCTTTTCCTGGAAGACATTGGAAAGGCCTTTTGGCAAGTTGATAGTCTATGAATATGTATGTAAAAGAAATAGACTTTAGCAAAGATTTTTTTCTGGCTAAGGTTTTCCTTTTTTATTCATCATTTGTGGCTCATAGATATAATTCACAATTTCAGTTCAGATCTTGAATAGGAAGACTTAAAAAAAACCCCAAAAACCAAAATAATCCAAATCACCCCACATTTTTCCTGAGCAAAATATCAGACACATTGCCATGCATTTCATGATCACTGCACTAGGACATCACAACCTGTCTAGATAAATCCATCGTATTTACAGAATAAAAAGTTAATAAGAGCAGAATGGTTGCTTTTTTTTTTGTTGTTGTTGTCTTAAAAAAGTTCTTCCATCTGCTGCAGCACAGACATGGGTTCGATTTTGTTATCTCGAAATTTCTATAGGTATTTGAAAAGTAACACTAGAGACTAATAAAAATGAGTACTTTAAAACTAGTGAAAATAACAGCAAAATGATACATTGCTTAATCCATAATCTCTGCTTGTCACCAAGATCCTAACAGTGAACTAGCTGCTTGTGTAGGCTAGCATGAAATCTGAGTAGCAGTAATCAGCCAGAAGCAAAAGGGACATGAAATAAAGTATTTGTAGTATTTTTTTTTGGTTTATGGTTTATATTTACTCACCATACAACAAATGGAACTCAGATTTGCTTAGGTCTTGTTCAAGTAATAAACTTGTGATGATTCCTATTTATTTGAAATGGCTTCATTTTCTGCTGACTATAGAAAAATCTATTGCAAGGACAATCTGGAGTGTTCAGGAGGCCTGTCTATTTCCAGGGTGGCTAGTTCAGACTTTACAGAAATCTTTATAGAAATATGACATGTAATAATGGACCATTTCATGCATTTTGCTTTTCCTCACTTGTGCGTATGATTTACATATATGAAACAGACCAGGAAACTTTCAGAGTTCTAGGCTAAGTCTACTTAATGCAAAGGATGATACATTTTAGGAACTTTTCCCACCAAATTATTTACTGGTTATGTTGGTCAGTAGAAAATCTAGTTATATGAGCAATATTTACCCAAATTCATAAACAGAGACTTGATAACACTAAACAAGTCTGGATATTTAAGATGGGAATCTAACTTTTCTTTTGCTATTAAAGGCAAATGGGCTGGAACCAAGTGAACTTTGAGGTCCCTTCTAACCCCAAACATTTTTTGATTCTGAAAATGCCTCAGGTTACATTTCTCAAAGTTAGATGTCAGAACAAGCAGATAAATTATGAGAATAGATGTAAATTTTTCCTTTTAAAGTACGCTGAATTAAATACACCCATCATTTCTCTTTAAGAATAAATGATTAAGGATAAACAGATGTGGGTTAAATTATTTTTTGTGTTAATTTGTGCTAAGAATATTGATGATCCTGCAGCAATAAATATTAAAGGTTAACCATAAAAGAATCACACCCAAACATTTTAGTTTTGCTTTGTGTTTAGACCTTCTAAATATTTCTGACGACTCATCTACATAACTCACAGCCATATGCTGGAGGTCAGCTTCAGCATCAAACTATATGAAAACTGGAAAACTGCCAAAGGAAAAGCTGAACACCACAGCTAAAACTTAGAATTACAAAAGTACAATCTTTTCAGATTTTCCTGTTCATCTTCCTAACCTGGGGTACAAGTGTATACTATCACTTCAGAAGTTAGAGCTCTCTCCAATGTAGCATTGGTACCATTTATCAAAACAGCATTTCTTTTAAATAACAGATTAGTGTCACTTCCAACTGCCAAGTACAGAAAACAGTTATTGTACCAACTAACGCCAAAGCTCTGCTTCCTTTCTCTTTCTCATTTTCCACCACTACTAAGGAAAAAGAATGCTGTTAAAAGATCAGAAGCTCTTATAAAGGTTAAAGAAGTGAGTAGTCTGCAAATTAACCTTAGAAAGCAATTTCAATACCTGTGTCTGTATAATTCTATTTTAAAAATCTTAGCTTACTTGCAGCTCATGGAAACTTAGTTTAAGAAAACGGAGACGGATAAACATTGAACCTGTCTAGGTAATTTTATTATTGTAAAAAATTATTTAGATAGGAGAGTCCAAAATATGAAATTTGGGGAAATTTTTCATTTTAGTTCCTATCAAAACTGGATTGAAATCAGTCTTTTCCAAGCTTATTTTAAGATGGATATATAAAACCAAATCCTGTGCTTGGCAACACTGAAACAGAATACTTGTCAAATTAAGTAAGCCCTCATATCTTTTCAGCTATAAAATCAAATGTGTCTCTTCTTTCTATCACAGCATTTATCTTCTGTCATGAGACTGGGAAAAAAGAAAACTGTAATCAGTGATTGTTGTGCACCCGCAATTGCTGTGTGTCAGCAGCTCTAGACTAGTTCCCCCCGTGAATTGCACCCAGTAGAAGAGGGCCAACTGAGATTTCTGGTGCCAGGGCAGAAAGCCGTGCACCACAGTTTCCAGCTTTTTGTGACAAAGAAGGGAGCAGGCTTGGATCCAAGACAAGACACTGATGGTGCTAAATCTAGTAGCAAGTTCTGTGAATTTGTGCAGCTTGTTGCCCCAGGGCTGTAGGTCATGAAGCATCATGATTTCTAGTGTCCCTCACTATTATGGGTAGAGAGACTGTGAAAGAAATGAAGCAACACACTATCAGATCACAAAAAAGTTCAGAGCCAAACCAGAAATGAAGTCATCTCCCTGAGACCTGTGGTGGTCACTAGAATAAGGACACCACCATGCCAGTTTGTTAGCGCAAGCTATTCCATGTATGGTGTATGGTGCTTAACGGGTTTATGCTCTTCTAAATAAGAAATCAAGCCAGCAAAGTAAAAGCTCTCTTCTCCAGATCTGGCTATCCTGATCTGTTCTGTTCAAGACCTATCTTCAGTTCAACACTGCTGGAAGAAGGAAACTGCTAACACTATTCAGTAAAGAGACTCATTCAATAGAGTTTAATCTTGACATGCATACAATTCTGACAAAATAACAAAGATCAAGACAGGTTGCATAGTCATCATTGAAACCTGTGGAAAACACCAAACCAGATCATTTTCTAAGCAGTCATTGATGTCGCACAGCACTGTGCCAAGGAACTCACTAGTCTGGTCATTTTTTTCAATGACCCAACATTTTCTGAGCTATTTGAAACATCTGTTTACAGGTTCAGCCAAATGCAAGAGGGTAGACATCTGAGACATGAATTATGAACTGATATTTAAGGGGAAAACATAGTATCAAGTGGAAACCATCCAAGCAATGTAACAAATTTAATACAGCCTGTCCCACTCACAGAGCCACAGCATTCAGATTTTGTCCTCCAAGTGTTTCTCAAGATGTTTTCAAATGGGTTGACATATAAAAAGAAAGCTGTAAAGGTTTTAAGATAACAACAGTATCTTCAGAGTTTTAAGGGGTTTTAAGGAAAGTGAACCACTGGTAAAGTACAGAGACAACATAAAAATATGCACAACATATTTTTAAGACTTGCCATATGGGTTTTCACAACTGCATGTATCGCATGTCACAATGTATGGGTATTTCTTCACTAGTAATGAATGTCAGGTGAACTTGTAATTTGGTAGAATTTAAAAAAAAGGGTAAAAAAACCATTTTGCCCATGTATATAAACTTAGATTAAAATACACTGTGGTTATAATACTTGCCTGAAGCAAAGTTTGAGTTTTCATTGTATTAGATATTAATTCAGTTAGCTAGGGGTTTGAGAGAGCATATTAATGCTGTTCAAAACTATTTGCCTTAGTATTCACATCAACTCACATCAGTTGAGTAAATTATCATACTAATGTACGAAGACACAAAGATCTTTTCCACAATTATTCTGCAAGCAGTGTCAGAAATTTCATGGGTTTAACGACCTCTAGATCTTTTGCACCCATACTGTAATCAACTTTGTTTCTGTGCCTATCTGCTGTCTAAATGGTGTTTGGGACACCACAGAAAGAAAATATGACAGAAGTTTTTAAGCTAATACCTGAAGTTCACATGCTATAATCTGGGATATCAATTTATTTCAGCTATATCTGATTTTTGAAATGATGGTTTCTGACAGTGTCATATTCCATTTTATAACCAGCTTCTGTTGCAGGCAACTGAAATAGATATTATTTCTTCCTTACTTCCTGCTAAATTCAGTTAGCTTGCAAGCTTGAATTGCCATTAAGTTTCTCTTACTTGTCTCTTGTTCTCATATTAAAACAGTATTTTTTTTCCCTTGAGTGTTTTCTCTGCATTGTATAAGACAATGTTTCTGCTCTGTAAAACCTATCACTAATATTATCGTGTATCTGTTCATTTTCTTTTACCATTAACCTTTTCTCATCTTTTCAATGCCCATTTAAGAACTAGATTTCATATATTTGTAAGAATTACTATTTTCTATGGTCCTTCTAGTTATTAAAGGTTAAATTAACTTTTTAGGCTATCATTGAGCAAGCAGGAACACTGTATTGTACACTACATTTAACAATAACATCTGCAGCTTGGCTGCATTTTTATCTTTATACTAGAAGGTGCATTCTGCATTGTATAATGGATGGGAAACAATAAGCTAACTTTAGCAGACAAAAGTAATGCAGTGCACAGTGGTTTCTTGTTGAAAAAATTGCTGTTAGCCTTTTTTACATCTGACAAGTTAGCCAGTCAGGTTTTCTCAGGGCTTTCCCCATGAGGAAGAGAAATTGTTGATGGAAGCCTGCAGTGCTTGTTTCCTATGAAGGTATAAGCTCATTTTCCTAGAGCATAGCAGAAACCTAATGAAAGACTTGTGTCTCTACATCATACATCTCCAGCAGCACTCAGCACCCACCTCTCTCAGGAACAACTGGGTTTTTTTGTTCTCATCTGGAGAGACAGAGTTCAGGCCTGAGCCAATTGACACTTCCGGCAAAGTCCCTCTGCACTCAGATCACAGGGGAAGAGACTTGGGTCTGTAGGCCAAGGGGGTTTGGACTCTACTAGTAACCTACACTGTGAGATAACATAACATTATGCATGAGGCTTTGTTTGTCTGTATAAGCTTTGACTATCTGCATAAAATGGGAGTTGGTGAAACTGATGACTTCACATGACTTGGCACTTATTAGTCATACCAGATCTGTGACTAGTGATACAAGGTAACTGATACAACCTACATTAAAAATTCTTAGATAAGAAAAAGATTGCTTTTAACCTGCTGATTTCAGAGACCTGGCTTATAGTGTGAACTCACGAAACCCAGCATTGATAGAATAGAGGGGGCAGCATTGTGTAGAGCCAGGAGCAGGCAGCCAGGGAATGATGCTGGAGGACAAACTGAACTGGATTTGCCTAAGTTAATAGTGAGTGAGATCATTCACATGGTTTCATGTGCTTTAATGTAGCACAACAACTTCATACCTGTAGCTATTTGTCTTGATTTTCTTGAGCATCTTCATACAAATAAGTTTTAGTTACACCAGCCTAAGCTGAAAAATGAGAAGCCTTTGATAAACATGGTTCTAGGGTGTCATATTATGATTGTGAAAAAACTCAGGAAATGTTGCTTCCATAGAAAGTATATAAGTAAGAGTGGCAGAAAAAGAAAACAACCAAAAACCCAGATAACAAAACAAAAATAATATGTAGCTGAAAAGAAACTACCTAAATTCATTTCAAATCAGTAGCTATATTTGAACATTAACTGGAATGGCAACATGAACTACAGTCAGAAATTTTATACACAAGGGTACTTTTGCACAACTAGGCCAAAAACTCCAAGAAAATGTGTTGGTATGGTATGGAATATCTCTAGTGGGAAATTGTTCATCCCTAGACTACCTTTGTATTGGCAAGTCAAACGTTCCTGCAATCACTTTCGGTCATAAATGCCAAAACACAATTAATGGATCTTGTCTCCACTGTTAAACTCTCTCATATGCAAACACAGGGCAGCCACCTCCAGGCTCCCTGTTGTGAATAAATGATGGCTTACATGAAGCCACAATCTCTGCTTAAGAACCGTTTTGTAGAGTGTTAAAGTAGCCCAGTCTCAAAGTCAAAACACTTCCCCCTTAAAACAAATGATTCGCAATGACTAGGAATGTTCCTTTTACAGGCATAACCACCAGACAATTAGAATATATGACTAATGTTTGATGTGAGGTAGTGGGAGAAAGAATTAAAGTCACAGTGGTTCATACTATTACTCTAATATGGTAGTAATTATAAGCACTAGGTAGTATATGAGCTTCAATCAATTTATATAGTTAAAGCAGCAATATTTTTGCTATGAAGAAAGGAGCCTTATCTTCAGCATGCGCCCAGCTTCCTTTAGCTGAGGCTTCTGTACCTACATTGCCTTCTACCTTCCCATCCCAATGTACTTAAGATATTCTACATTAATACAGTGTAAGAATTCGTTAGTACTTGAGTTCTGCCTGCTTTTGTTACACATACCAAAGGAATGGGTGTCATTTTGCTTTAAAGTGTCAAAACATTTTACAGTTATAATAAAGAATAATAAGATCTTAGATGCTTTCAGCAAACTTGAAACTACAAGACCAAGTTCTCTGTTATTTGCAATTTTATTGTCTATAGGGTATACCAAAACCAGTTACTTTAGTGTTTCAGGAGTGCTTCAGGTCATGAAGCTTGAACATGTTGAAGTTGTGCAACAGAAAGATGCAACTTAGAAGGCTATTAATACTTTAGTATTAGTCTTTCTACCTAAACAAAGCAAAAAGTAGATCTGCATGTGATTCAGGGTAGTGGAATATGAATTGTACAATAGCACAGATTTTTAGTATGATTGCTTATGACTGTAATGTAATAGTGGAAATGAAACTTTGGCATAAGTATTCATGTTCTATGTTTGCAAGTTTGATGACCCCATTGAAAGACTTACTGAGTAGGCAAGGCATTAGGTGGATCAATACAACCCTCTAAGTACCCAACAGTATTATCTTCTCTACTCTCGCTCCTTCTTGTAAGAGTGCTAATTGTACCCAAATGTGTCATGGATTTAAGGTTTGTATTCTACTGAGGAGTGGTCTATGAAAAATTACTGAAAAGAAAAGCTTAATGAGTGTACTGTAACCTAGTTAAACCCACATGTGCTACTTGATTTTTATTTTAAACCTAATTTCAGACTCCTACATTGCTCAGTTTCCATTACCAGAAATCTTTGAGTCTCACTATCAGCACCTGGGAGATAGCTGGAAATGTGTGAAGACAGAGATTTCAAAGTATACAACAATTTCTCCTAGAAGAGTTAAAAATACGCACAGTACAAGGCGGACAGTTTATGCTGTAGTTTATTCCATGTATTTGTGCAATAATTCCAGCTTTAACACAGCCCTCTGTTTCCTGTAAGACAACGTCTTGAACAGAGAACAAAAGATTGATCCCTCTTTGGATAGCTCTATATTATTGAGAAATTAAAGAACACTTTTGTGATATGAAAGAACAAAGTTCCAGTCTAATGTCTAAATTAGCATAAAGTACCTCCCAAAGCTGTAACTTCTAACCTTTTTTTGACTTGCCTTTGCTGGAGACGTACATTTTTTTCTTCTAGAAAAAAGGTAGCTAAATATATTCTATTCTTTTCAGCAGCACACAGATTTCAGGAAGATGAATTCCCAGTGTATGGAAGGGCATGATTTTTCAAAGCACACACAGGAATCAGGCTTACTAAATAGCTTCTTCTAACCAATTTTTGTAGATGCACAAAGTTTTACAAGTTCTTACCCACAGTTAGGTAGAGCTTTTAACAAGCCATTGTTATTTAAGTATTAACAAGGCTTGATTGTTTGAGGCTTTGAGAAACTTGGCCTAGTGGAAGGTGTTCCTTCCCATGGCAGGGGGTGCTGGAACTAGATAATTTTTAAGGTCCTTTCCAACCCAAACTGTTCTACAATTCTATGATTATTTTAAAGGCATAACTCAGTTGGTATATGACTACTTGTCCAGAATAATCTTAAAGGCTTTCCGGTATAACAGAACTAACAAGGTCTCTAGAACTCTTGCAGAGCATGGAGTCTATTGAAAAGGTACCTCTCATCACAATTTTTGAGGCACTGTGTAGAGTGCAAGAAAATGCATATCAGTCCAAACAGAGTCAGTAAATCAGTACTTTGAAAGAGAAGTATTTTGAAGAAAATCTGTTACAGTAAATGGGATTAATTTTGCAGACAGCTGTCTGTAAAAAACCTTGCAATTGGAAAGTAAGTTTAAAAAGCATTAAGGAAAAAGATCTGAGTTCAACACAGTATATTCTCATCACACTTTTACTGCCTTGGGAAAGGATTTATATCAAGGCAATTAGGGTCCTTACTGGCTCACACTGGCATGAGTTAGTCAGCTAATAGCCCAATGCTGTCATGCTCTTTTTTTCATATCTACAGTTACTGTCTTTTTTCATCCTAAACACCAGTTTCCCTACAGACATCAATTAAGCTTTTGGGGTTTGTATCATTTCTGAAAAGCTGGAGTAGTTCTTTCAAGGAAGGTATTTGAGAAAATCAAATGCATACCTCACTTTTTTTCTTTAAATTAGTGATTCAGCTGTGGCAGTGAGGACTTATATTAATACAGCACTGAGATCAGAAATTTGAGTGGGATTAAATCTCTCAATCTAACCCATTAAGAGGGAAAAATAAGTAGAAATTTAACACAAGAAGTCCTTTGGGGACAGTGAAATTTCAAACATATATTTTGCATGTGAAATCTATCCTATTGCTGAAGGAACAGTTCCAAGTGATTTTTCAACTATTTTCTTTTCCTCCCTATTTTTCCAAGTTCCTTTTGTTCATTTACTACCATCACATATACTCCAAGCTTCAGATACCTATACACATCCCAATATACTCTTAGATTTGTAGCTCCTTTTTATAATTAATCTCACAAGGTTAATCCCCAAATGAGTTCACTATTTGGTTCTCTCCATGCAAGGATTAGCCCACAAAAGTTCCCCAAATCATCAGCTAATTTCTTACTCCAGCACAGCCATGTGTCACCAGCTGCATTTGGTGTGGACTGTTAAAGCTCAAGTCGGAAAAAAGGGACCCTGTGAAACTAGGACCAAGCAAACGTAACTTCAGAAAGAAGGAAAAGTTTGCTGCTCTTTCCTCTCTTCTGTGTCATCCATTTACGGGGTTTCTGCATTTCAGAGGAGATGAGCATCTCTTTATGCGAACATTTCCCAAACAAAGCTTTCTGACTCTACCAAGGAGTTGAGGAAGAATTTGAGGAAGATTCATTGCCTCCTTTTGGCATGTCTCATTCCTATGGTCTAATGAACCTGTTCTTCCCTCACACAAACCATTCCTAATAAGTTTGTTTCTCATAATGTTTAACTTTCCTACTGAAGCAGGTCAAATACCTCAAGCTTTTCTTTTTCACTATGCACATGCATGCATATACATGAAAGCCTGACAGCCACATGGGATTGGGAAACTGGTGAAAAGAGAGTGAGAAGTAGAAGAGGAGAGTGAGGGATTCTTGCAGCTGGATCTCCAAGGTAGGAAAAGGGGTTTCAGCACATACTGGGAGCTGAACAGATTGAGTGTTTAAGGTCACACAGCCAGGCAGGCTGCACTGAAGGGCATAGTGCTTAGTGCAGGACACAGTGGTCTAGGAAGTGTAGTCTTGTGAAACAATATCCAGGGATAAACTTGCCTGACCTTGTCGTAGTACAAAAGGCTTTATCAGATTTAAGACCTTAACAAACAAAGCTGCAGTCTAATATCTCATCCTAAAATTATAGAATTTTCAGAAAGATTTCATAGGATACTCATGCTTTCCACATCAACGTTACAGTCTTGTTCTGTTTAATTACTGTGTCACTCCAGCAGTTAAATAGTTCCTTAATTACCTAATTATTTAATAAGAAAATAAATAAAGAATTTTTATTTGATTTAAAATGTCAAGGGAAAGAAACAATCAGCTATACTTAATTCAATAGTTATTTACTTAGCAATAATTTACCAGTTTTAGAAATGTTGTTAGGCTTCAGAATCGGCTTTGTTTGAGTTAATTGAATACTTTTAATTGATAGCTGAACACAATATTTATAACTTTAAACACAGCCCCAAGGGCAGCACTTGGTTAAAAAAAGTTCAAAGAAAATTAGTATTTGAAGTACAGCACATACTCCAATGGTTTGCCAACTGAATTAGTAGAGAGGTTAATAATCACACTTTAGAAATATTGACATAAGTTTAATTCCCTTTTCTGGATGAGGTTACTAGTCAAATTAATTGGTGCCAGCCCCTAAGAAGAGCAAAAATAGTAACTTCAATATTTATAATAGCATTTCACAGAGATAACTCTAAATAGATGCAAAGACTATACGCTCAGAAAGTGTATGTTTTGCTACTGTAGCATGATAAAATAACATTATGCTTCTTCAGAACACATGCTAGTATTATCTGCTTACAAGCAAAAATGCTGTTTCTTACAGAAAAAAATTCAAGAAGTGCTAAACATGTAAAACTTCAAACATTTCCCAAAGATACTGAATCTCTTAAATTTTCTTTCCTGCCTTATTGATATCCACAAATACAAGTCAAAATGGAATTCTGTTTGTAAAAGTGTTCAGGCAAACAAGCTTCATGTTGGTCCATAAGAAAGGTGCTCAGAAGTCACATTGAAACAGTGCCATTTGGAGTCTGAAAAAGAAAACATAAAGTGATAAAGGGCGAGGCTGTCCTGGATTAAGCAGTAGCAGTTTTTTCTCCTTCTTAGTAGCTGGTGCAGTGCTGTGTTTTTGACTTTAGGTCTGGGAACAGCGGTGATAACACTGATGTTTGTAGCTACTGCTTAGAACGTTTAGACTGACCAAGGACATTCTGAGCCTCATGCTCTGCCAGGGAGGAGGGGAAGCCGGGATGAAGCAGACAGGACACCTGACCCAAACTAGCCAAAGAGGTATTCCATACCACAGCACGTCATGCCCAGGATGTAAAATTGGGAGTTACCCGGAAGGGCTGGAGATTCTTCTCAGGGTGGGGCTGGGTATCCGTTGGAGTCTCGTTATTCCCTTTATCATTATTATTATTGGTGGTAGCAGTAATGATTTGCGTTATACCTTAGTTACTGGCCTGTTCTTATCTCAACCCGTGGGAGTTGTATTCTTTCGATTCTCTTCCCCATCCCTCTGGGAGCCGAGGGAGGAAGGGGTGGGGCAGTGAGTGGGCTGCGTGGCAGGGCTTAAACCACGGCAGAGGCTATGAAAATGCTGTTGTTGGGATATATTTACTCTTTATGACAGTCCCTAACATGTTCATATTTAGCCCATCAGTACAGGATTTTATAGCGTGTTTCAAACTTGCAGACTTTGAAACACCCTTTGGAGACTGAGAGACAGTGAAACAAGCCCTACCCATAAAGCATTTCTGTTTTGTTTCCTCTGTACAGAGAGTATCTTCAGATTTTTCTTCTCTGGTGTCACACTGATGCCAATGCATACCTTCTGAAATCAGTCGAATCGCTTTACACCTGAATGGCACTTCAAACTTTAATTGTTGGGTTTCAAACTATTGTATTCCTTATGTACGAATTCACACTTTATTTAACAAAAAATTTTAGCTCTGTAAGCTCTAAAGACAGAAGAGACCCTTGGGTCCCCTAACTAATCCCGCAGATTTAGGATAATAAAATTTAAAGAAATGCATTCAGATATTTCCCTTTGAAGCCTAATAACTGGTGTTTCATTGAGGCATGGGTATGCTGTGCACTCAAGAAAATCAATTTCTGGTGTGAAAATATGAAGATACTTAGGATCCAAAGTTTTCCATTATGCTCTTCGTAACTACTGATTACATTTGCAATTTAAAAACTCTGTCATTTTTTATAGAAGTTCTATTCCATGAGCCTCCTTTTGCATTTGTATGTCAGGTTAAATATCAGATTAAAGACACACTTTGTATACAGAATTTTCTGCCTATGAAGATGCTTAAACAATAATCAGATCACCTCTCCGTCTTTTGTTCGCAACATACGAAGAACAAGTTTATAAGTATTTAAGTTTATATAATCCCTGAATTATATAAGAATTTATTTTGGAAAGAACACTGCAGTTCATTTAGCCTAAGCACCTGCTCAAAACAGGAGTATCTTTGATATTGCTGACCACACTGGTCAGAGCTTGTTCAGCCAGGTTTTGAATATCTTGAAAGAAAGATCCCACAGTCTCTTCTGGCAGCCTATTTTAATGTTTGTTCGCTCTTACAGTGATTTTTTTTTTTTTATGCCTATTGTGGTATTTCCTTTGCTGCAAGTGTGCAAATTCTGCAACTTCCTCCTTTTAAGACATTCTCTCTAGTGCTGAAATCATATTTTAGATTACTTGTTATACTTTCTCTAATTTCTCAAGAACTTGAAAGAATTTCTGGTCACCAGAACACTAATGCTTTGCTACTTGAATCACTAGAGCTGTAGAAGTTGCTAAATAACTGAACTGCCTGCATCCTTCCTGTCTGCATCCTTCTTTTTGCCATTATGCCACCATAGATGCATTTGTTGTGTTTCATGGCCACTATGATTGTCATAGCCTGTTTGAGTCATTGTTCTTGGGGGTACGTAATCCATAACCCACCACAGTCTGTAGTCACTGACCTTAAATGTACAGCTCTGGTCTTTTTGAAAACACATTTTGTATGAAGGCTCCCAGTTATTGAAAAAATCTGGGATGGTTCAATATGGTCACAGAGATTCATTACTATTCATCACTTTATTAAGTCTAATTTCATCAATAGTATTTTGAAATACTATTTTCAATGGTAGCAATTTTATATTTACTTCCAGCTCATTCACAAAAATGTTCAATAACATTTTCCCCTGAATCCTGAGAAACATCAAGTAGAATCTAAAACCATGTTGATTGGCATTAATGATATTCTTATAATTTAATTATTTATTGACTAAATCTTAAATGAACATTTTCAATATTTTCCTTTGGTCTGATGCAAGTCTAAGTAACCTATAATAAGTACAAGACTTGTTTTTAAATAGTTATGTTTGTCCTTATGCAGTCTTCTGAAATTTACCTATTCATCTGTGACCTGTCAGAATGGTTTTGTAAGTATTACCAACACATTGCTTTCCATGTTACTGTAATCTGTGTGTGTCTACCTTTTGTAACCATAACTGAAAACAGAAATATTATTTTTCCAATAAAAAGTACACAAGGTATTAAAAGAAGTCTATAGCTATTCAGACTGCATATGAAAAACAGTTTGGCTATGAAATTATGATGCTGAATATATGAATTTTAACAAAATTCAGGTAAGTAAAGGGTATGTACTTCAGCTTATCTGTCAGATCACACAATTATATGACATGTATTACTACCCATACTAAAGCATTTTTGTACCATTGAATACTTTATAAATTGGGCTGTGACACAATCCTTTATAAACTGGATAGAGATACAAGGTAGAATGTCATTTTGCTTAGTTTATAATTTGATTTCCTTAGTCTTTCAGTTTTATGACTTGAAATTATATTACTGAAGAATTATGTAGTCAAAAATATTAAACTAATCTGAACTGAAATAGAGAAAAGTGGGGTTTTTTTTTACATTAACTCTTTTAGTATATATTAATTCATAATTATGTCACTTTTATTAATGACTTCAATATAAAATCACAGAAGCTCAGAGGTCTAAATTTGAGTGTCTGCAAGATACTAGTACTTCAGAGAAGTTTTACTTTACAGGAAAAATCTGAGAGATATTTGACCATTTCCCCATGGTCATTATTTCTTAAACAGCCTTCTGGTTATCATCAGCAAATCAATCCAGAACTGGGTGAAAGCCAGAAAATTATTTTTGCAATGTCAATGTTTAGAGTTTTACCTTTATGTGTGGAGAACAAATGACAGTTTGGGTGTTTTAGGGTCCCAAATAATGCCAAAATTTAATATTCTTAATTCGGGAACAGCAAAAGTTTTGGTCCTGTGGTGTCCTACTTCCTGGTGACATCCCTGGCATCAAGGAAAGGACTGACAAGAATTTGTGGAATGAGTCAGGCCCATCTAAGAAGAAAAGATAAAATGAGTGTGCAAATTGTTGTTCCCTTCTGCTCTTGCTAAAAGGATTTGATAACCAAAGAAGACTTGCGTCTACAAGTTTTGAAAACATCCTGGGTTTCAACCAAATTTGTTTTGCCAGTGAAGATTTCAACTTTTCATTGTGACAGCCAGTTAGATTGAAAAGGAGAAACGTAAATATGTGGTATATTTGTACTAATATCTAGTGATTTTTCAGGAATATTTTGTGCATTTGATAGTCGTGGCATGTTATTACTTTATAATACTGCTTTGCTGTATATGACTGTTGCCTAATTATGTGAAAGTATGAAAATTAAGAGAAATTATATAAAGAAAACATTATTCTACCCAGACCCTCTTCCATTAATACAGTATTGTTCCTAGTTATTAATTTTGCAGTTCAGAAATATTAGGAAGAAGGTTTTTTGCTTAATTGTAAAGACTGCAGTGGTATTTCTATATCCTGTAAAATGGAAAGCTAAATCGTTTACTCCTTACAAAAAGAAAGATAAGGCTGCTGAACGCAGACCAAAGAATAGTCAAGCTAAAAACTTCAGGAAACTAAAGGCTGTGTGTATGCCTTGGATATTCCAAGTCATTACCCCGTTCAGCTTCAATTATTTAATTTGGCAGTGGGGACTCTTAATCAGAAAGACTCAATACATCTCTTTTTTAAGGTAAATATTTTATAATTCAACAAAATACAAATTTGTATTACAGTTAAAATGCATCAAGTTACCATTCACTTCCAATTCATATTAATAATTGTATATTTTATGAAATCAAAGTAATTTTTAAGAATCAAGATGCTGAAGCAAAATAAAACATTGCTATCAAAACACTGTCAGAGTTGTGGCAGGTTTGGAAACTAGTTCACTGGAATATTGGATGAGGTATGTGCAATTAATCATCCTTTAATTGTCAAATGTGTCATTAGCATAGATTTGTTATCCAAGGAAAGTTTTCATTACCTGGAAGTGCCACCATTTACTGAAAAATAAGGTTTGCCTTTCATCTGGTCTACAAAAGAAGTCATTTGTGATTTATAGTAGAACATAGTGTAGTAGTTTAGTAGAAAATGGATTTTTCAATATAAATTAGTTGTCCTTTATTGAAAATATTCTCATAAATGATATATAATAAAGGATACAATTAACTCTTACAATACAATAATAACTGTAAATAGTTTTCTAATTTAATTGAAAAGAAGATCTTCAACTGGGATTCTGGTTGCATGCTGGGTTCCTTTTTTACATGCGTCTGAGCAACGCCTGGCTTTTGATATTGATATATAGACATTCATGGCTTTACGTATTCAGTAGAAACCATCAGCACGTGATCTTGCATCTGAATGCTGAGCAAAATTAGTATTCAGTCAACCAGTAATGAAGGGATATTGCCAGATGGATCCTGCCAGGTGTTAGCAATTAATTATTGATATATTTTGGGGAATATTTAAAGGGATATTGGAATATGATCCTCCTGCATGAGATTTCTGCATTATATTGATGGTTGCTGATTGTATGAGTTTTCCTTTTCTACCTTAAAGAAAATGTTCAAACCAGATACTTCTGAAAAAATGAAAGACATCCCCTTTGGCAGGTTATTGTGGCCTGTTGAAATCAGGGTTTAGAAGAGGCGATTTCAGAATGTATTTTAAAAAGGAATCATGATCACACAGAAATGTGTTTTCCATTCTTCCCAGCTTGTTTGCAAGTTTTTCTCTGCTCTTCTCTGAAAATGTGCATTTCAGTGCTAATCATAAGGATACACACACACACACAAAAAAAAAAGAAACAAAAAAAATCAAACCAATAAAAACTAGCACAACCTCTTGTTAATAGTCCAATTATGGTTTTGAAATCTTGAAGGACAAGTAGAAGTGCAATTTACCCAATCTATGGTTTAGAAGATATGATGCAATAGTTCAACTGACAGAATTTAAGACTGATGCCTTCTGTTTCACAGAGTAGGGACAGCAGTACAAGTCACCATAGAGACTTATTCATGCTGTACCAGTAATGCAGTGTTTATGAAGCCTGTCCTTGGTACCACAGCTCATTTTTTGCCAGCTCAATTTCAAAGTTGCAGCTGGATGGCAAACAGCAGTGACAGGGTGGAATTTGTATGAATATTTGTCTGTAACATCTAAGCTGTGGGAAATTAGATCACCTCAGGTTTCAAATCCAGATTTCCTGAAAATTTCCTGCAAATTCTGAAAGCTTTTAAGCTTGTGCTTGAGGTATTCACACCATTTAATGTAGAAACTAAGCAATAAGTAAAAAATATCTGAAGCAACATGGGACCATATGAGATAAGTTTCTCATCATATATGTATGTATATGATGATGATAATGCCAGTGACATGTAAATGCAGGAGAGACTTATTTAGTGGATGATTAGACAGCAGTTCATCATTGCCTCTCATTATCTGCACTAAGATCCAATGGAAAAGTACCATAGGTGGAAATATATAGAGAGAGATCAGTACGCACAAAACTCATGTTTGAAAAGACAATTTTAACATAGGCATTCATTTACTTTTAAACATTTTGCTCTTCAGCATTCAGGTTTCTTGATACAGCTTTTTATATAAAATCCACAAGAAATATTTTCCTACCTCTTGTAATTTAATTCATATGCATCCAGTGAAAAACTTTGTATGCACTTTGTATGCACTTTGTGCTAGGATTAAAGGATATTTTAAAAAATTTAAAATTCACCTTGAAGTATCCATGTTGTCATGGAAAAAATAACGTATTTAGAAAGTCATGTTTAAACCATATCTGATGAGAGGTAATAATGTTTTTTTGATATTTTTCAGCTGAAATGGCTGTGACTTGTAAGATTTAGAAAATGATCAATTTTTAAAACTCCAAGACAGAAAAGAAAGAAAAGTTTTATCTCTCTCAGACCTATAAAAATAGAAGAAACCACTTTCTCCCATATTTTGCTTTGTGTTTTCCTTTGGTTTTTTCGGGTTGTTTTAGAATATAAAGTACCAACTGCAAACAGATCTTGTCATACCATGTATATCTTGGTATATTGTGTGTGTATCAGTGAAGATTTATTTACTTTACATCAACTTCGTTCACTTCTGCCTGATGAAAATCAAGGCTACTACATGTAGTTGCTTTGAAACGGCATATGTAAAATTTTTAAGCCAAGAATATATGCTAATATATTGTCCTGAATTGAGATTTTTAATGCACAGTAGAATGAAATTATTTGAGCTTTGCTTTCAATATTAGGACAAATTATGGCACTTCTGCAAAGCAATATTAACAAAATTATTAGATAACAAGAAAAGTTAGACCCTCAGATGAAATTTAAAATATGACAGTGGACCAAAATTGGCATTAAGAGAGTTTGATTTGAATATGCAAATAGTCTTCAGAAAAGCGACAAATGGAACTATGGCCACATGACTTGAGAACCTTTGTGTCATCTACTGACTAAAATTAATGGATAGATCCATCTCATAGGTAAAGGTAATTAACTAATGTAAGAGGTTTATCCAGCTGTATTATTAAAAAAGGTTTACCAAAGAAAGCATGAAACCAATTTTTTCATAAAAAGCCTTATCAAGTGCCCACTTAAGCCAATAGTACTCCTTCCAGTGATTTCAGACAGCTTTATTTCCAGTCTTGTAGCAAAATATCAAGGCATTCATAGGGAATAAAACCTGGCACCAGAATATTATTTATTTATTTTTTGTCTGGCAGAATTTTTACACAGTAGGCTGACTCTAACTGCTCATCTGTTAACTGTCACTGCAGGCTCTTGAGAAAAGAGTTTAATGGCACTGGTACCACCATTTGTATCCTTACCACTGACCCACCCACACATGTTACTGTGACACTAACTTCCTTAACTCTGAGAAACCCAGGGTAACAGTGACTTCAGTAACTGCCTGCCTAATTTTCTATACAAAATGCATTGTTTAGGCTAATTTGTGTTTGGAATTCAGTTGTTAGCGCAAGCAATCCATAGTTAAGGAACTCAGTTGCCTTGCATACATGTTTGCATTTGATCACATACTTAGTGTAACACGCATACGGTGATGATTCAAAGTGAATACAAAAGTGTCATATATTGACACACTAGAAAAAGCAAATCCACAGATACTTAAAAATAATTGACACTGAAATATTGATTTCTTTTGATTTGGCTGATTTATCAAATTATCCAGTAAGGGCCAAAATGTCCCTTAATAAGTCAGTGTACCTGATGAGTGAAGCTGAGCTTGGAAAACTAAAGGAAATTAATTAATATGTTGCTTGATTAGTTTCTTTTACTGTTTATAAATGCATAGGCTTTTTCTTCTGTTAATAACAAAACTTCTGCTTTATAGGTGAATAAAAAATAACCCTACAATTACAGTTACTTACATATCTATTAACTACTCCTTGTTTTTTTCCTCAGAATAACCAAGATGCTTTAATTTTGCTTTTATTTGTCTTTAATAGAATTGTTCTCTTAACTCTGCAAATTCTCCTTCACTTAGGTTTCTTAGGCAACGTAATTTGCTTCATTACAATTCTTGCACACATTTTGACATTTGTCAGCTTGTAAATCAGACCATCTAGTAAACGTAAATGAGCAATCATCACTGAAAAACCTCCTTCCTCCCTATTGATCACTCATGGATGGATATGTTCTGTACTGTAATGCAGGCATTGATATTTTGCTTGTAATATCATGTGTTTGAAAACAATGCGCATCTGAACAGTGCTTCACTCTATTTTGCCATTTTCATGTTTTGTTTTGGATCATTTTTTTGTGTGTGTGTGGTTTTTTGGTTGTTTTCTAATTTTCTAATTACAGATCAACCTCTATTAATCTGCCTGATGAAAGCAAGATTGTTTACTGTTCACAGAAGTGTTCTTTCTCTACTTATATAAAATTCATCCACACTAGCAGAGTGGTGTCAAAGCAAGGCCTTTTACCTCCAACAATTTTTTTTGGCACTTCCACAAAAGTTAAGCAGTTTCCTTAAAAAACATCCCAGGGTAAAAGTGGCCTATCTTAATTCCAGAGTTATTCCAGGTATTCTCAATACTCAGACAGATGCCATAAGAAACGAAGTGGGAATCTCCAAACTGTAGCTTTATAATGATTTTGAACACTATCAACACAAAACTGAGAACCAGTATTAGTTAGCAAGAATTAGAGCTCTCTTTTATTGTCAAGTTCAGTTAAAATCTAACTAATTAGATTAATGACTAATGAGTCATTGTTTGCAGTCTTGTGTGTTATACTTGCCAATCTTTCGGGGGGGGGGCGGTTTAAAGCACAGCATAAACAACAGAATAAAGCCAAATGTAGTATAAACTTCGAATATCAACATCTGAAAACTATTATCTGTAAAAATATAATGTTCAGAAAAAAAATTCATTGGTTTGAAGAGAGGAATAAATGACTCCTATACATATATCTCTCTCTCCCCCTCTCTCCTCTCATTCTTGTCATTAGGAAACAATACTGAGATGCTGAAGAACATTTTCAGCAATGGAAATTTACAGTTTATAAATATTTCACACAACCAGATGATTATACTTGATTAATTAGTTTTCAAGAAGCGAGTTGAAAATCAAGAAAACATCAACAAAACCTCTCTGAATAATTTCTCAAAAAGAAAATCAGTAATCTGGAATCCCTTTTAAAACATTAGCATTACAAATTACCAGGGCTACCTACCTAACTGTAATGTATGCGCTAAAAAGAAGAGAAAATTTCAGTATTATTTTGATGGCTATTTTATATAATTAAAGACCTGTACTTACGCTGAGAAAAAAAAACACATCTTTACCAGAACACAAACATGAATGATCAGCACTTTTGGGGCTGAATTTTTATTTTTGTCTTAAATTATTTTAAAAATACCATCTGCTACATAGTTAGAGCCATCTTCTGTCTTAAATTCACATCTGAAATTTCTTAAACCCACTCACTATGTATGTTAAATATTTGTTAAAAATCAGTGTTTTCCCACATCTGTCAGGATGTTCAATGTCCAGAGCACTATTCACATGAAAGACCAGTAGTAGGTAAAGGTAATGTTAAATCCCAAGACACTACAATAAAGGTATAAGGGACATTTTTCTCTTGCTTAAAACAGAAATTTCAAGAACACAGATTAAAAACAGGGTTGAGTTTACAGTGGTTTTGCTGCTGTTTTTTACAAAATTAATTTTAATTAGGCTTACTGCATATGCTTTATTGAAGGCATATTGAATGTTAAAGACATGTTGAATGTACTTCAACCTCCAATTTTCATTCTTTAAAGGAAAGACTATTGATTCCATGAGTTTGCAAAGAGAATACAATTCAAAGATAGTATTTTTGCATTCTCATTGCACCAGGAACAGCAACATAAGGGGCAGGAACTTCAGCTGCACTAGCTGAAAGATTCAGCTTCCTAACTGAAAAAACACTAAAAGAGGGCAAACTCCATTTTATCTTAAAGCAGAGTAAGAGCTACACTCTTCTAATTAGTGAATAAAATGATTTTTAAATTTGCTAACACTGAAATGAATTTTCTCGATAGGGAGAGAAAAGAGAATGTAACACTTCGTAGTACGTGCATACACGTAAAATCCTTATTTTATTCTCAGGAAAGAAAAATTCTGGTATGGGAGCAAAATACCTGCTGTCTTATGTAAGAGCTCAAATCTGAGAAGGAAGCTTCTCTAGAGGTAATGCCCCAAAAGTCTGATGGAAATGGGTTCTTGGGAAATGCAGTTCCTTCTCTTTCAACAGCAATTTTTCTTCCCCAGCTAATTCGTATAAATAAGCAGATCTTCAAAACTGGAAAAAATTGCCATAAGAGAAAGAAAACAATGCAAAACAATAGTCAAAGGTCGTGGCCAGTTCTCCTCCTATGTATTTTCATTGCCAAAAGAAGCTATGTTCAATAAATTTAAGCTAGATTTAGCCAAATGCAGTTAGATTTATTTATTTGGTTTTTATAAATCCTCTCAGATAACAATACCACTGTGTTTACTACCAAAAAAAATCATTGTCCAAGTTGCAAGCCACTCCTCTGAAATGTTCCAGCAAGTCCTAACATGGCTTTCTACTCTCCAAGGCTGTAGAGTCTCTAGGTATCTCTGCACAGCTACTGCCTACTGCATATTCTGCACACATACTATGTATGTATTCTATGTACATAGTATGTAAGTTATGTATTCTGATTTTCTGTTCCTCTCAGAATTTTACTTCCTTACTTAGGCCCTGCATTTCATCCTTTTTTATCCAAATCTGTCTCAGCATGGCTGCACTTCAATCCCTTCAGAAGATTTTGAAAGGTGCCAGTCTTGGAAATATTATTGAACTGATGCACTTACATAAAACAGGTTGCTTCAGTAGGCACTGAAAACTTATACACAAGCTAAGGGTTAAGTAAGGTAGACTGATCCAGACTTCACTGTTCCCAAACTGGAAGCAAGAAGAGAAATACAAAATGAAAAAATAGTAACATATATTGGCATAATACAACTGGTGTTTCTTTGGTCTGAGGTCCTGAGAGTCCCAGAAACTGACCTCTGATCCTTCCTCTTGAGCAAGTGTCCTGTTATTATCTGGTCTCCTCTGTAAACTTCAGCAATCACATTTTAAGCTCAAATGTTCTGCATTTATACATTATAAAGTATTTCTAATATCACAAAGCAGAGTTTCAATAATTGCTTAACAAAAAAAACTGAAGAAGTGGCATCTGGAGGAACATCCAGTGGATGACTTATATTTGGCACAGAACTGAGTTTGAGAAGGGAATATGTTAAGAAGAAGAGCACAAATCAGAAAGAAATGTACCTAAGCAGCAGTAGGAAAGGGATTGAAGTGCCAGAACTGATACAAAGGATTCAAAGTAAAGCAAAGAATAGCTGACTGAAAAACGGGGAAGGTGTTCCAAGTACCAAAATTTCTAGTTACAGTTCTGGTTCATTACTTTTTCATTACTAAAGCTTTATTATTGTCTGGTATTATAGTGTAGGTGGGAGAAAAAAAGCAGCAAACAAAACCTAAACCATAAGCAAATCAGTCAGGAATGTAGTGGTTGAAAATATCTTTCTACTTCTTCTCATCAGCCACCAATGCAAAACCCTTCCAGCAGACATAAAAAAATTCTGTAAGAGATCCATCAAATCCACTATCTTCTCTCAATGAATATACAAAATTATTCCAATAGCAGGTTCAAGGAATTTTGCAAAGTCACTTATGAAGATATTTAATGGTTAGACTTATGCCTTGAAAAAGCAAAGTATATCTCTAGTTCAATGTATTTTATCTAATGGGTAAATATTCTCAGTAATATTACAAATTACTGAGTTCAAGAAAATCACTCCTGCCAATTAAAATTGTGTTAAAAGCAAAATGAACTTTTCTTTTTATTTGAGTTTCTTCTGTCCATCTTCCTTGCACTGAAATCTCTTTCTTGTATTACAAAAATATAAACTGGGACTTCCTACAATCCCAGTCTTTTCAGTCTCTCTTTGAATGGACGCTTTTCCATGTCTCTATCTTAATTCATGCATGAGCTCTCCACATGGCAATTTGACCCACACTAAGCAGGTTACCATGCCAACCTTCTTGACACTAACCTTTGCAAGAGACCACAGAAAAATTGCCAAATAATACGGGGTAGCTGTTCTAAAATAACAGCAATGCTTTAAAATGCTACCACCTGGTGGTATCCAAGTAGCAAAACCTTGACACGCGCTAAAAACAGACAACTAGATTCTGCCTCTGACTAAATACAAATTCAGACCTTGCAGGGTTTGCAAACTGGTAAATGGGAGCTAATGGGATTGTAATACATTACACCTACAATATCCTGTAGCTATGCTTAAGAGAGGAAATATGAGATACCAACCCTTGTACAATCTAGTGTCATGTGTTATGCACTTTTGAGCAGTTCAGCTATCACATTTTAAGCTCATATGTTCTGCATTTGTACATTATAAATTATTTCTAATATCACAAAGCAGAGGTTCAATAATTGCACTTCAGTTTACATACGAATCCATGGATAGAAAGCCTAAATCAAAATCTTCTAAACAAAATAGTTATGGAGGTGGTCCACTACTTGATATTGAATGAGGGGACTACTTGTCCCACTACAGAAAAAAAATATTGTAATTCCACAAAGAAAAAAACAAAACAAAAACCCCAAACCCAAAACCAAAACCAAAAAACAAACAAACAAACATACACACAAACATAACCCCCCTAACCAAAACAACCGAAAAACCAGCTGCATTTTCCTCAGGTGTAATTGCACTGACTTCAGCAGACCTACCGGTGCAGAAAAACTCCATTAGGTTCTCCCTTTGCTGAATGCATTATATAGCATGAATTATGCGTTAATCAGTAACTAAGATAAGGTAGAGACTAATGGTTGTTTCTACAAATATCTAGTGATAGCTATTAAAATCTTTACAGTTGCCACTTTCAAGTAATGAAATCTCCATTCTCTGGGCAGGGAAACCAAAAATATGGGTGCTTTGGTAAACTCAGCTAGGCACAGTAAAGACTATTACCTCGAAAGCCAAGGACGTGGGCCTGATCCCACACTGAGTTAGTAAAAGGCTGACTGCTGGCTTTAGCTGAACTATTTCTGATTTATATAGGACTGAGATAAAAAAAAAAAAAAGTCTTCCTCCGAGTCTAGTTAGTCGTAGAGTCATAGCATATCTCAAGTTGGAAGGGACCCACAGGGATCATCAAGGCCAAATCCCTGCTCCTCATGGGATTGCCTAAGGCTAAACCATATGGCTAAGAATGTCTCTCAGATTCTCCTTGAACTCTGACAGGTTTGGTGATGTGATCGCTTTCCTGGGGAGTCTGTTTCAGTGACTAGCCATGGTCCCAGTGAAGAACCTTTTCCTATCATCCAAAACTTCCACTGACACAGTTTCATTTCATTTCCATATGTATATTTTTTTCATTGTCACTTGCTCCTGAATTAGCAGTGGGCATGATATGTATGCATTAAAATTTCCCTATTAACTCTGATGACAGAAGCATATGTGTGTTTCACAGAGTGTTGTGCTTTGGGGTACCTGGAGAATATGGGTTTAGTTGGTACCAACAGATCATAAGAGAGGATACCCACAGGTATGATAAAAATGTCTGATAATTTACATAAGCATCTGGCAGTATGCTCAGTGGGCCAAAAGCTCCCAGTACATCTGCAAATAACCATCAGATTGCTCTGCCCTGCTTCTGAATGGCTGCTGCATCACACATATTTCACTACAGAAACCACAGTTTCTTTTTCTGCCATTTAAATTTTCAATAGGCTTAGAGGTGAATGTGCTATTTCTTCGTCTTCCCTCAGAAGCAGGAAACTCTTCCTTATATGTGACAGCTTCTTTCCTTTTAAGGACATGGAGTTTTGTTTTTTTCTTTCTAGTACATTCAGTTTCCTGATCCATAATCATTAAGTTGATTGACAGATGCATAATAACCAGAAATGGATGGTGAAGTTGAAAAAGAAAATAACCTTTGCTACAGTATAACATTTCATTTTAAAAGCAGTTTTGATACCTCAAATTTCCTATATTATTTCCTATATTTATGACAACATATAACTGTGATATCTATTTGCACTTACATTTTATGATTGTCATTGCAGAACTGACTACTGTGAAACAGAATACCTTGTTCAAAGAAATAAGGAAACATTTCAAATAAGAAGACCCTTGCCTTTTTTTCTGGAATAAGGACAGTATTTTAGCCACTCTTTTATGTCTATCCAGTTGATTCCAGTATATTACTTCAGATGATACTAGAATGCTAGTATCATGCACAAAAGCATCAATCCTTTCAATTATTTAAGCATATGTTCAGTCTGAGTATTTGATTGGGACTGAACTGAAAGGTGATTTGCACATCCATTTGTTCTTTATGCTTCATAAGTAGCCGCTGCTTAATTCATGTTGGTAATTAAACCAGCCTTTTTTATGGTTTTTGCTCATACTTCTGAGAAGTGATGAAGAGATAAGAATTAGACTTTTTTTGACAATATCAGTTCTGTTAACTCCTAATTGTAACTGGTGTTCATTTGTACCCACAGGAAAATAGACCACTTCTTTTCAAAATTTATTTTTTTTTGGAAAATCATGAACTACTAAATATACTTAGTATTCTCAAGTTGCATGTTTTGTAAACCTGTGTATTGACCTAGCTTTCCCTCAGGTGACTGTACGGTAGTTCTTTACGAGCTTTACTGTGTAACTAAGGTAGTGATGGATTGGAAAACAAAGTCATTTCAGTCACCCCCTACACACACACTTCAACCATTAAAGTTAGATTAGGTATTTGCAGCTTGAAGTCTGGCTGGTAAAAGGTCTGATTGTCCTGCATTTTGTAAATGCCCGTAAAGCAGAAGGAAGTATGCATCCAGGAAGAGGAATGAAATCACTGACAGGAGCCACTGGTTTTGTCAAAAATCAGGAACCATGAGTTTATGTGATTGCAATGTGATTAAAATCAAGATAATATAGCTGGCAGTAATAAACAAAAGCCTCAGGAGGGACAATCAAAAGCAATGTGAAGAGCAAGGGAGACAAAAATGACGAAGGAAAAAAGAATGCCATGATTTCAGAAAAAAAGACAGAATGTTATGTTTAAATTTGAAATTCATGATCAAATGAAATTAATTCACAAACACTGGTATACACATGCTTCTAGATAAATCAATGACAGCCACGTGATGAGAAAAAAGAACCTGCAAACAATTCTTTTCTCAAATAGTGAAGGGCTTAAACAGAATTTAGGTCAAAACACCAAATGAGTGGTAGGAGAATCAAGGGCATGTTAAAGCAGATGAAAACCAGAAATATTTGTGATGTACGTGCAGCAAAAATTTGGAGCTAAAAAGGCAGACTGTCCTGGGTTCAGCAGTAGCAGCCATTTTTCTCCTTCTTAGTAGCTGGTGCAGTGCTATGTTTCTGACTTTCAGTCTGGAAACATTGCTGATAATACCGATGTTTTTTAGCTACTGCTTAGAATGTTTAGTCTGATCAAGGACTTTCTGAGCCTCATGCTCTGTCCTGGGAGGAGAGGAAGCCAGGAGGAAGCAGAGGCAGGACATCTGACCCAAACTAGCCAAAGAGGCATTCCATACCAAAGCACATCATGCCCAGGATGTAGACTGGGAGCTACCCAGAAGGGCTAGCTCTCTCTTTCTGCTCTGTCGGCAAGTGATGAGAGATTGTGTTCTCTTCCCTTGTTGTTTCCCTTGTCATTGTTGTTGGTGGTGGTGGCAGCAGTGGTTTGTGTTGTGCTTTGGTTGCTGGACTGTTCTTGTCTTGGCCTGTGGGGATTGCATTCTTTCAATTCTCCTTCCCATCCCTCTGGAAGTGGGGGGGGTGGGG
>WYDI02007970.1:0-12116 GCA_009867235.2 Psittacus erithacus | reverse complement strand
TTCAATTCTCCTTCCCATCCCTCTGGAAGTGGGGGGGGTGGGGGGGGAGGAGAGGTTGTGGGGGGGGAACAAGCAGGCTACATGGTTTTCTAATTTACGACTGGACTTAAACCACAACACAGACATACAAAATACCACTCCAATCCTTGATGTAAGCAAAGCCAGAAATCAGCCAAGGATACAGCTATGCCATTATAAAAACAGAGTACAATATGAAATGTAGTGAAAAACTCTTTAGAAGGATGGGTGTAGAGGATGAAAGGAGTTACTCTAATAATGTCTGTGTGTAGTATTTTTAAGTGTTTCAGAAATAGCAGGTCATACGTACATTCTGCATACATACCAAGACACCAGAGTGCAGAAAAGCTATATGGGAAATACTGTAATAAATTGGAAAGAGGGGAACTATGGTGTTAGCTGCTGTCATGGTTTAAACCCAGTCGGCAAAACAGCCACGCAGTCTCTTGCTCACTCCCCCCACTTTTGGTTGAGATAAGAACAGTCCGGTAACTAAGGTATAACACAAACCACTGCTGCTACCACCAATAATAATAATGATAAGGGAAATAACAAGGGAAGAGAATACAACTGCTCACCACCCACTGACAGATACCCAGCCTCACCCGAGCAGCGATCTAGCCCTTCCAGGTAACTGCCCCCAGTTTATATAGTGGGCATGACATGCTGTGCTATGGAATACCTCTTTGGCTAGTTTGGGTCAGGTGTCCTATCTTTGCTTCCTCCTGGCTTCCTTTCCTCCCTGGCAGCACATGAGGCTCAGAAAGTCCTTAGTCAGAGTAAGCATTACTGAGCAGCAACTAAAATCATCGGTGTTATCAGTGCTGCTCCCAGACCAAAAGTCAAAACCACAGCACTGCACCAGCTACTAAGAAGGAGAAAAGAGACTGCTACTGCTGAACGAACCCAGGGCAGCTCCATAGTTAGAACAGTATTATATAGCTGCATAGTTAGTAGAATTTGGCCTCATAAGCAAGCTGAAGACATTTGCTAAAAAAAAAAAAAAAAAAAAGCAAAAATAAAGCATTTTATAGCAGTATCAGCCTCAAGTACCAGATACACTTTTCATGACTAGTGCTTCAAGGAACCAGATGCTAAATGCGGTATCTTAGTCAGCCCTTAACCCACAACACATATTGTTTTATAGAAGGATATGTAATAGTGTCTTTTTAAATGGTGTTATTCCACAAAGGAGCTATTTGTCCTGATTTGTCAGCCTATTGCTTTGTACCTAATCTAGCAAAAGTAAACAGATCATAAGTGAGACAACAATTTAAAATGCTGACCTGTTCTTCAAGGAACTTGACTCCAGGGATTTCTATAAAAGAACATAATGTAGATCCTGCAGATGAAAATTCTGCAACTAGACCCACAAAGAGTGAGGTCCTATTGTATTTCAGCCTGCAACTCTCAGCAGTTGTGACACAAACAGGCAGGCGAGTAACGTAAAATTCTAAGCAACTTGGCCAGACTGATCCTTGGTGTAACTCCATTTACTTGGAGGAATTTGTATCCCAGACAGCTGTTGTATTGAGTCAAATTCAAATCTGATGTAAGCAGGTTCAACTCCCTTGATAACAATGCAATAAGGCCAACTTAGCTTAGGAGGTCTGAACTTGGCATAACATGTCTCTTGAAGTGAATTGATTTTGCAAAACGCCACACTTTGACAGCCCTTTTGATATCTCCAGTCTCAAGAGAACTGCCCCCTTCTAGAACTGCATTGATTCATTGCTGAGATGACCTTTACAAGAGGACCAGAATAGAATGGAATTTAGTTTATATAATGTCTTTCACTCAGAAGATGTCTCCAGTCACTGATAAACCACTGATAATATGAAGATAATGCGTAGGCAAATATAAAAACAGTTCTAAATTTGTCAGCAGTAAATATATTACCTTTAATACAAGGCTATTACAAATGAAAAAACATTGTTTGCTTGCTTTTGAGAGTTTTCCCCATTCCCATTTAAAGCATAATATTCTAAAATTCATTTTGAGGGCTATGAATGTACTAAATTGTAGTATAAATTCACATGTAACTCATTCTTTTGCTTTTAAAACTGTTCTTTTTCTTACAGATGAAAAGTATGTCTTTTTAATTGCTTTCCAGATTTAGTATCAGGCAAATCTGTACAGTTATTTTGAGTCATGTGTGAGGCTGTGCTTTGTAGGTCATGACTATCTGTCTCTGCAAAGCTGCCCACTGACCATAGCAAACTGCTCTTTTCAGCTCCATTACTTCCTTTCTATTTCCTGATACTTATGAGGTTCCACAGAGGTAAAGAATTATCATCGTGCTCTTCATCTGAAACATTGAAAGTGCTCTAAACAATGCAGCTGTATGCTGATACATTAAAAATATTTGTGAGGCTGCAAAACCAATATCTCCCTTACATGCCTTTGTATTCACCCTGAATTGTATCATGCTTAATAGGACTTCTTGAATTGCCTTATATGCTTGGGATCCCAGGGAGCTATAGCATGGCAACAAAGAGGACATGAAGCACTTGTTTTGCTAGGTATGCAAAGGGCAGACATTAGAAACAGCAGTCTATGAGCCTGGAAAAAAAAAAAAAACAAACCAAACAATTAAATAGGGGAATGCAAGAAATTCAATTTCAGGAAGGCTAATTTGGATAGGTTTAGAAATGCAGACGAGCTGCTTCTTTACCTTGTACCAGCTGTGGTTATCCGTCTGATGCTGCCATTCTGATGCATATTTTATATTTTCTTTCTAGTATTGAATATAACCCCAAATGCTTAATGCATCATCAAATGCCTTTGTGGAAGAATGTTAAAACTCCTCAGAGATACCTGTCTTGTTCCTAAACACCGCTTTGTAAATCCATTTTGTCAGTCAGTGTATTTCCTACTCCTTTGCACCAGCTAATGGGTAGCTATGAAATGCCAAGAACTGGTGCATACAGACCTCTCTGAGTTTAGGGAACTTTCCAAATACAGACTTTTTTTGAAAGTAGATTGTGGCAGATGGCTCATTCTGTCTGGTAAATCTTTCTTCATTCGTGGCTCATTGAACTAGTAGTGTCATTACTGTCTAGCATGTTAATTTGGAATCCATGTGCTAAACTTCATTGCAAAATTTTATGATGAAAAGATTTGTGTACACAATAGCTACTACTTCTTATTCAATACGGCAGAACAGTTACAGCTCCCGCTACATATCTTTTAAAGCTGGATTCTAAAATCTCTTCTACCATTTGATTGGAAAAAACAGATTTTATGAATCTGTGTTTAGTTGCTAGAAGGTTAATGTAAGAATATATATTTCCCTAGTGACTTGGAAACAGGTTAAAAAAATCCCTTTCTCAAAATAATTCATCTAACATTAAATATATTTTCCATTTACAGCTGCATCTTTCAATTCTTTGCAACCTTTTCCTCAGCACAGGAGTTATTGAAGAACTTCACATTTCACATACTGCACTGTTCATCTCTACAACATAAGGCAATTTGCACTGGAAGCATACATTAAAAAAAACCTTAGAAATTAATCTTCAACATTATGTAGTGGATTTCCACAGGCGTTTTAGTGATTAAAATTTTAATCACCTGATGATTAAAGGTTTCATTACCAGGCAATTAGCGCTTTAAGCGCCAGGCGTTTAACTCTCTTTTGGAAGTAGAATCATCAGTAGTTGGAGATTGCAAAGTCAGATGGATCATAAGGCAGCAATGAAATAAGAGCAAAGAGGTCAAACAAGGTCAGGGAGAAGGGGAGGCTTCAGGGTGCAAGTGCATGAGTAGCGTAAAGATCTCTCAGCAATTTTCAGCAAAAGAAGGAGATGCAGGTCTAACAAAGAAGATAGCAGGGCCTGGTGGGAGCCAGTAACTCCCTGGGTGCCAGGAGCTGGGCAGCTGGGGGGACAGCAGGTCAGCCCCAGCTTCAGGCACTGGGCACCTCCCTGGGGATAGGGAAAGTTGTTCAGTCCTTTCATGATAATGTGGATCTTGAGGCAGGGTAAAGCTTGCCCAGAAATTGGTCACAAAGAATGTTTGTTTAATCTCTGTCTTTTGAGAGAGAAACTGCTGTTGAAAACCCAACTATTTATTGTAGTACATTTTAACACATGAATCGTTATCGCCACTGTTATCCACAAAAAGATATATTTAGCTGGAAATCTTTATTACCCTAAGCAAACTGAACTGCAATTTAAGCAAGATGCATTTGTTTGAGTTTATTTCAGGATTGTAGATTTTGCATATTGGCACTGAGTGTTGAAATGCCAAGCTGGAAGCTGATTAGTTCTTTTCTTAGCTCTTGCTAGCTTTAGCTGGCTCTTAATCTTTTTTTTTTTTTTCTCACTAGCAGCAACACTTTTTTTAGTCATAGAAGGGTTACACAGTCTTTTCCCAGTATAAATATCTAGTATTGATTTATCTGTGAAAAAACTGAATTTGTTATTTCATTATAAAATATGTTCAGTAGATGCTAGAACTGGAGGATGTTAGAATTCTCTGATCTGCCATACTAATAATAATAATAATAAAAATAGTAAAAAAAAAGAACAGATTTAAAAAAAGACCTTATTCTGACTGAGCACCGCAGCTCACTTTGATATTAGAGGAAGCTGCATTCATGTATCAGAGTCTAGACTATAGAGCTTAATATATTCCTTCAGAGTTGTCATGCTATTTGAAGATAACATAGAGGTTTGAAACTCTAACCAGTCATTCAGAAAGATAGGAAGCTCACTCTTTTTATTTTTTTTTTCTTTTTCTCTTTCTTCACCATTTAAGTATCATTCCAGTGACTAAAGTCATTGAGATACCGGGCAAGTCGCTCAGCAACATAGAGTCCATCATGCTTGTAGTAGATTTAGTAAATACATGAGGAAAAAATCCAAAGTTTTCCCTGTGTATTACCTGGTTGTTTTTATTTGGTAGAAGAAAAATGTAATAGGCATTGGACTAAGTCCTGTCCTTAGTCCTGCTGAAAAGCCAGATAACAACTGAACAAGGAAGCATCAGAATGAATCAGGCATTAAAGAGCTATGTATAAGTAGGAATTAAATGGTGTGTGTGAGCTGAATTTTTTTTTTAAGATTAAGTTAAAAAAAGCACAAAGCAATGTAAAAATAGAGAATGAATGCTGATTTGGGAATAGGAAATAGTACACTGAAATGTTCTATCACCTGAAGAAATAATGTCAACTAACAAGCAAAATCCTCCTTGGAGAGCAGCTACTGAAAAGATTCTAACCTGGAATATATTTTTTTTCCTTTCTGTGGATGATTTAAAGCATGAAGACTGCATGTGTCCTTATATACTTTTTATTTAAAAGGTGGTAATTACAATGGTCTCTGTTTACATGAATAATTGCACTGAGACAGGACAAATTTCAGTATGGAAGTGAAATCTGAATGCTGGTTTTGTTTATTGTTGATCTTGATAAATCCCTGCCAATTTACACCAGAAAATTCTATAGATGTTATAGGCACAGCTGCAGCTTTTCAAAGATAGGTCTATACGGCCTATAGAGTAGGTGGGATAGGATTTCTCTCTCTTATTTTAGCCACCTGTAGAAATTCATCAGACTAGTTTTACCTACCTACCTAAGGAAACAAGGGCTTATGTCCTTGAGGTGCTTATTTCTTTCCATTGACTGCAAAGTGGACTGACTCAGACATGTTTGCATTGTGGATATTTATGTCTGATGAGAGGAATTTTATCTTTATGAGTATGAAGTTCTTCCTCGTGTGTTCATGGTCAGCTTTCATTTTTATAAACCCTAAATAAATCTAGATCATCAGCAACTTGTCGTATTACTACTAGGATAAAATGAATCATGCCCTGAAAGTGATGTGGGGGGGGTTGTTTTTGTGTCTGTGTGTTTGGGTTTTTTTAACCCCAGCTCATGACTATGTAGATTAAAAATCTTTAGAACAATGTTGTAAACAAATTAAGTAGGATGAATTTAGGCCGGAGTATTTTCTTTTCTTTCACAGTCAGCCTTTATGCTTTTGAGCTGCTAACAACACATCTTAGAATGAAATGAATTGTACAGCACTAGCTGCAGCTCCCCATAAGCCTTTAGGTAGCAGTTTAAGTGAAAGGAATTGCTGTACTGGCAAAACTGACCTGTGTAACTCAAGGGGAGATTTCTTTTTTCCACTTTTTTTGCTTTAAGTATAAGGCTATCATGCAGGAGGAAATGGATAATTTATAATATTTTTTTTTAATTACATGCTTGATTTTGTACTGGTTATAAAATGAAATCCTGATGAATATTAGTAATCAAAATGGTAGAAAAACCAAACTCATATATTATTGGAGTTGAATGGTGAAAGAAAATTATCAAGTCAAGCTCTCTCTGACTGGTTTTCAAAAAAATATTGTTTATTGAAGAAACTGTTTGGATAGAGTCAGGACCAGTTTTAAGGAAAATACAGTCACAATCATAGAAAAAGGCCCAACCAGTTAAATAGCTTTAAGGAGGGAGTACCTTGTCAATTGAATATAACTCTATGGTAAACTAAATTAGGAGGGGATCAGACTTTTATATGGCTATAGTCTGTCTTTGTTAAAAAGAACTGGTTGAAAATTATAAAAAGGAGAATGTCAAAAGCACTTTGAAAGCAGGATTATTACATTAATGAGCATAAGCATATGGAATGGAAAAGAAATTGGGAAATTTAAAGCCTACACATACATTTATTCAACCTGTGAAAGTGAACAAGACCAAAAAGGAAATGCAAAATTATCTATATATTTCTCACATTTACCATGAAATGCAAAAGAAGTTAGTTCCATTTAATGCATTGGTCACCTGCATGCAGAAAATTTGTTCTAGGAGATTTCCAGTGGCAATACATCTTAATTCTGATTAAGCGATTTTAGCAGTGTTGCAAGTGACTTCCTGTACAACATTGAGAATGATTTCTCAATGAATTAGAAATAAATCAGTGGTCCAAATTGCAGCAACACAAAGTCACCTGTTTAAACATTTAAATCCAGGGAAGATCTTTACTAACATTACAGTTGACATGCAGGGACCATATAGAAGCCGTGTCAACAGTAGAGCCTTCTTTGGTTCTTCCTTATTTTCTAGTAACCCAGGCTTGATTTTGGGCCATCTGAAGATGGAAAGGCAGAGCAATGGAAAAAAGTGACAACTGTAAAAGGGTCTAGGCTCTTTGAGATATAAATGTTACAAAATAGCTGCTAATTATCCTGTCTAATACATCCAAAGACTTTCATATTCTTCCAATCAGTAAGTTCCCCTGTGTTGCACAATGCTATATTTTCATTTGATAGCATTAGCTTGTTTTAATAGACCACCACACTATCATCTATATTACATTCTGTAGCTGGCCTTGCTTAATCATAACTCATTCTTCAGGTCTTTAAATCACTCACAGATCTTACCAGTCTTCCCCTCCACCCACCTCCTCCCTGCCCAGTACTTAATTCTAGCTCATTTAGATGAATATTGAGTGATAGCAACATTATTCCTCATTGACCCAAAGCCCCACAAGAAACATTCTCATTCACGATTTCCACTTGCTAGATCTTGAGATCTACCCTTCATCTGCAATCCAAATGTCCTGAAAATTGCTGATACTGCATTATGCTACCTTCTTAGTCGGCATGTAATGGGACACTAAACCAGAAATGTCACTAAGAAAGAAAAAAAAGAAAGTACATATGTATGCATGTACGTGTTTATCTTCTTCTTCTTCTTGTTTAAACCACTGACAAGGAACACAACACAAGACAGGACTGTATGTCTGAATTTTGTCAGAACATTTGACCTAGTTCCACTAGAAGCTTGATTAAAAATCTACATTATACGAAAACAAGAAAGACTAAGATAAGTTTTCCCAAACATAGTTGTTAATGGAAATTCATTAGCTTGTGGGCACACATTTTAAGGGATTGGTATCGTGCCAAGTGCTATTCAATGATTTTGTCAAGAATGTAGACAATGGTATGAAATCTTGACTGAGTTTACAACTCACACAATGATAAATAGGAAAGTAAATAACTGAAGCGGTTACCATTATGGAGTGATCTGAATTTTTCAGTTAAATGGTTACTCTCTAACCAAGCTTGTTTTCAAACAGCTGTAGATAAGGTAATACATCTGGGGAACAAGGAACGAATGTTCTAGATAAAGCATGGGAATGCTATTTTGGAAAACAGTTATTCAGAAAGCAAGCTGGAGTCATAGTATATGAGTGTCCTAATGCAGAAAAAGGGGATGTAGAGTAAGAATATGTCACTGCAGACACAATTAGTCAAACTATTACTGTACTACTGGGACTATCCTTGACTGCATCTAAAGAGGATGTTAGAAAAAGCAACATGTGTAGCTGAAAAACAACCCTTATAAACAGAGCCTTTAGGGACTCTATGCAACTAATCAAAGTGGAGGTTGAAAGGTGATTTGTTTGCTACATGGAGATACTTTCATCTACTTTGAAATCAAATCTGATCATAGGAAAAACAAAAAACTTCAGTCTTACAGACAAAAGCATAGCAATATATGCATATTAAACCTTGAAACACAGACAGTAAATGTAATTAGCAATTTATCAGAAAAGGCAATAGACGCACTCTGGCTGTAAAATGAAATATCTTTCTGGAAAACATGCTTCGACTCAGTATCTGAGAAAATTATATACATTATAGACTATGTGATCATAATGGTCTGCATATAAAAGCTATGAATCTACTTGTCAAATGAGAAGCACTGGCAAAGAAAAAAAAGGGATAACCTGCCAGAATTTAATCCTGTCATGCAGGTTTGAAATGGCTATATTTAGCTTCCCTGTACTGGGTAAAAGTATCTCTAATGATGTGGCAGATCTCCTCTAGCAGGTAGAAGAGTACCTGGGTTTGGTATGACAAGGAAAATAACCTGATGACTTCAACAGAGAATGGATGAATGTTATAAGTACCGAGATTGTCCTAGGACAGATAATATGTTGAAAGAAAATGGGGTTTGGGTGACTGAAGAGGGTTGGTGAAGAGATGACTTCATAGATGGGTACTCTGCCCGAAAATGACCCTAGAACACCCTGAAGGAGACTGCTGTAAATGATGCAATTTGACGAGTGGCTCAGTGAGCAATTCCTGGGTATTATTTGGCTAGCAATGTCAATGTCATTCAATGTAAATCAGCACATAGAGCCTTTGAAATAAATCAGTATACATGTACTAACCATACAAGCAGATAAATGCATGGACACGGGTTGAAAACCAGGCAGTTAAAAACTTTAACAGACTTGAAAACAAATTTAATCAAAATGGAATGAAACTAGTAAATCAAATTCAATAAAATACTACAGGATATGGTGTGGTACAAGATAAAAGGCTATTATGTAAACTGTTTGAAAAATGAATTAAGGTAAAAACACTCATTAAACCAAATAACAGCTGAGAAGCAGTTAAACTATACTACTCTGAGCCTTTTGGAAGTTTTTTCCTATCACTTGGTTATATTAATCAGCATGACCCTTATTAAGAAATAAACACAAATATTTACCGAAGTATCTTGCAAATGTGGTTAGTGGCTTTTAATAGTCATTTGGTAAAAGCCTAAACAGCCCTGTAAGAACTTCAGCAGCAGAGCAGCTTGTCAAAATAAAACCTTAAGCAGATGGTTCTAAATCACTGGAACTCTACTGCATATGCTGTATGCTTGAGCAGTTCCATGAATAACAGAAAGCCGTCCACAAACACAGATGAAAATAGCAGATGTGTAAGGCTGATGTTACCTGATCTCCATCACATAGAATCCTATCGCTGTCAAAAGCGCTGTTTCTTGCCTGCTTGAGAAAGTGACAAAAAAGTCCCTGTTGATGAAGTTGTTCATAAGAAACATGTCCCTTTTTAAATACTGTGCCTCAGCCTGTTGCTGTGAAAAAGGGGAATTTATGCTAGCACAGTCAGAAAGCAGCTAAAATAACAGTTCCAAAGAATGTTTTGAAATCTCTTAATCTCCAATTTACATGTCAACGTGAATTGAATGTGTACTTTCTGTTGGTTTACTACATGCATTTCACTTTCACTAAACAGAGCATGTCCTGGTCATTCTTCCTTATGGGTCTCTGTTTTCTGTGTCCCTGTAGAGTTTTACTCCAGTGCGATGCTCTGAGGCAGCAATTGTTGAACCTTTATTTAGTATCTCAATCTCTAGAGTCCTGGTCACCTCAGAGGAAGAGAATTGAACTTAGTCCCTATTCCCAGTACTCTTCCTTTGTTTTATTATTTTATATTCTATTTAGCATAAAGAATACAGCATAACTGTCTTTCTGTAGTAAGTGCTACAGCCTTTGGCATCCAGAGCTCTAATTTCCAAGGTAGTTTGTTTCTCTGAGAAATAAAGGACCCACAGCAATAAGATTTGTTTCTGGTAAGTAGTTATGTTGTGGTAATCCAAAGCAGAAAATAGAGTCTTTGGCTGCTGATCTTTCATTCTCTACATAAATAGGGATCAGTTGCACTTGAAGACCTTTAAGCATGAATATATTTTTTCAAAAATGTGAATTGATTTTACCCAGCATTTGGTACTGGTGGAAGCTGCAGGCACCCTTCCACTGCATTACTGACTTCTGTGTAGCATGGTGGAGTTACTGGTGTTCCCAGAAACTGTTCTTGTTTGAATTATAACTTTAAAACTGCTGATAGTGATTTTCCAAAGAATATATCGTAGAATGCAGATCGTCATCTGCATGAGGATATATGATATGATACCATATGTATTATGCCATGTTACTATATTGTTATATCATACTGTAATGACACTATAAGATACTGTAATAATACTTTACTATCTGCAGAAGACTATGTATTATCTGTAAAGTGCAAGAATATCACAGAAACTGTATTTTCCGTATATTCCAAGAATACATAAAATGAGATATTCTGAGAAAGTTTTAGCTTATATAATATTACTTCTGTTTAAAGTAAAAAGTGAACCTGTGCAAGCTGAAAAAAAAGAAAATTATTTTGGATATGCTTACCAGAGAGTTTTATTGCAATACTATTTCAAGTAATTTCAGTATCTGTCTCTGATCCTAGAAATTACCAGACTGACTAAGATCTTCAGAGTCCAGAGTCCAGACTCTGAAGATGCCTTTTATTTCGATTTCAGAAGTCCAAGCCCAACATAAGAACAAAGTGCATTTTTACCATAGCAGATGATTTAACATCACTGATTAGGATGTCATTAGAGAATTGCAAATTAGACATTTCTGAGAGGTAATGTCTGGGTTTCAAGTGTTTATTTTTTTTTTTTGTGATTCAATATAATACACTGTGATGCTGAACTCTTCATTTGGGTCATCAGGGGGCTTTGACAGATTTTGGAGCTCCAACTAAAACACGAAGATCATATGTTTTCTGTAAGATTTATATTTTTTTTGTGTAATCTGGCAGAAGTCTACTGAAACTGAGAGTTCTCTGTAGTTCCAGTAATTTCATTTTCCATTCTTTCTGACTGTAGCAAGAGAAAGCTTCCTCTTTATCTTTTTTTTTTCTTTTTTCTTCCCAAAAAGGAGCTGCTATAATTTCTGGTGCTTGAAAATGTGGATAAGTGGTCTGATTATAACTGAAATGTTATTTCATTATTTTCAGTGCAATAACCTCAGAGCACAAGAACAGACAAAGCATAAGCTTCTGTTGGAAGGTAAAAGCTTCAAATTGTATCATTTGCTTACCAAAAGCTTTAGTTCATGATCTGCGTAATGGTACCAAGAATAAAGCATAGGGAAGATTATCAGTTATTTGGATACTAGTACACCAGTGTGTACCATTTTTCCCTCCTCTCTTAGTTTGTAAAGGAAAATCCAAGAAAAGGGACAGTTACCTTTTCCTCTTGAGATTAAGACAGCGAAATATAGGTGCTTTTGTACAGTTATCTAAAGAACTATGTGGCTAAGCCACCATTATAATCACTGGATATTTGAGCTCCATTTAACCAGTGTCCAGCAAGGTTAGCCTTGACTAACATCCCCCCTAGGACATCCAAAGATGTTCACGATGCCCATGTGTTTGTTGCATGCGAAGGTGGGCTGACGACGCGGGGAATCAAGCGACGACTCAATATGAGTGATAAGCAAGTTCCACTT
>WYDI02007969.1:8493-20159 GCA_009867235.2 Psittacus erithacus | reverse complement strand
AATATATTTTCCATTAAAATACTTCCTATAACTCTATATTATTAAAATTAACTACAAATCATATTAGTTATAAACTACTGATTAAATTTCAATTAGCAAAAGTCTATGTATCAGTAACACAATGAGAAGGAACATCTTCAAGTAGATCAGGTTGCTCAAAACTCCATTCAACTTGATCTTGAATGTTTCCCGGGATAGGACATCTACTACCTCTCTGGGCAGCCTGCTCCAGTGTTTCATCACCATTGTAAAAATTCTCTTCCTTATATCAAATCTAAATCTATCCTTTATCAGTTTAAAACTATTACCTTTTGTCCTTGCACTACAGGTCCAACTAAAAAGTTAGTCTCCATCTTTCTTATATCCCCCCTTTGAGTTTTGAAAGGCAGCTCCCTGAAGCCTTCTCAAGGCTGAACAACCGCAGCTCTCTCGGCCCATCTTCACAGGAGAGGTGCTCCAGCCCTCTGGTCACCTTCATAGCCCTCCTCTGAACTCGATCCAGCAGGTCAGGTCTATGTCTTTCTTACGTTGAGGGCCCCAGAGCTGGCCAGAGTACTATAGGTGGGGCCTCACAAGAGCGGAGGGGCAAAATCACCTTTCAGCTTTTTTGAACTGTAAAATACTAAGAGTAGTGTTCCCCTAAAGTTAAACAATGCTACAATCTTTATGCTGTGTCCAATATGAAAGATTTTGAGGTCTTTAAGTATTACTCTAATAGAAGATAGCTAGTATTTCAGATTCCTTGATGCTTTCTTTATTTTTAAGCCAGAAAGATGCATCACACTGATATTTTGACTGATCTTGCTCTGAACATTATGTATGAATGAGACAGGAACTGCCTCAGCCTGAGGAGTTAAAAATGCCTCTGGATGGATAAGATGTAAAAATTAAGAATTTGAAAGGATTTACAGCTGTGAGGACATGTAAGATTAGATGCACACACATGCCTCTATACAGAAACACATGATTATAACTTCAGTGATCTGCTGAAATTATAACTGTAGTATTATAATAAAATTGATTGTTTTTCTGGCTAATTAATGACTTTAGATTGCATCAAAATGTTAACCATGATCTTAAGATATTTTTGTAAATTTCTGTTCTGAAAAGTCATTTAGAAACAATTCTGCAACATAGTGAATTTGAACGCTCTTCTGTGAATTATATGAACAAAGGGAAGGAAGCAGATATTTGGGAGATTCCATAAATGTGACTTTAGCAATTTCACTAATTCTGTTATTTGATGCAGACCTTTTCTTATGATTTAGGAGAATGGCAGGAGGGTAGATGGGATAGGAGATATAGCAAACTAAGCTCTTTGTTAAAAATACCAAGTGAGTGAGTTTGGCATCAACTGCTCATCAGTACTGGAGATTAAAGATCTCACTTAAGCTCATTAAAAAAAAAAAAAAAAAAGCCCAAATATCAGGTCAACATCTCTGAATGGTCTAGGAGATCCAGAGTACCCAGAAAGATGGAGGGAGTTTCAAAAGGCAGGTCAAGTTTTATTGTAAACTCAGGAGGAACACAAAAAACTCTCACAGCTCACTACATATAAGGAGACTAGTGCTCCTTCCATGTATTTGGGTCACTACATTTATAAGCTTCCCATTATGAGACCTGCAAATATGACCAAAAAGCAGATAATGACCAAGCTTCCCTTTCTGTACTGGGTAGACATTGCTGTCTTACTCTCCATATGAAGTCTGAAGTATCCTTTCTCCCCCTTCATCTCATATTTTGAATGTGATTGATTCTTACTTTTCAAATAATTTAAACCATAATTCCTGGTAACCCTAAGGAGACCAGCGCTCCATCTGGACAATTTATTAACACGTTAGTGACATGCATTAAGAAATGGGCTTAAAGTCTGACTAAACTTGACAAAGCATCCATGTGTACTGGTAATTAAAGAAATTGAGGTGTTTCTAATTACAGACTACTATAAAAATGGAAAAATCAAGTATTACTATAATTAATGGAAGATTTTGCCTGTCATCACTGTGAGATAATATAAACCAGACTGTTATGCATGTATATTTCAGACAATAATAAGCAAAAGCACTTATTTATTTTATGTCAGCATGCATATTTAATATACGCGCAAAATACTGTATCTTCTATAACAACTATAACAATTCCTAAGGAATCAGGCACTCTATTTTTTCTTCTGTATTTCCTCTCTCCCAAATCAGACCTGCCTAGTCTACCCTGAACCAATTGCTGATGCTGTACCCTAACTCTGACAGGTCCACTTCTCTTTGCCCAAAAAACTTCAATTTTACCAAATATATCCATATTCATATTTTGTAGTTGTGAAGGCATTGTTAAGAACTGATAATCAGACTAGATCCCTGGGATAAAGTTAGCTTAAGCACAGTGAAAAGAAAGGAGGAGTAGGGGAGCAGAACCATTCTGACCCATCTGTTAAGTTTGAACCTTACTGTGGTGCCAGGACATGATCCTAAGCTCATGACGCAGGTTTTGCTGTACAAGTGGCTTTAGCCAAAACACCAGGGCTCCCATTAAGATGCAAAAACCTTTTTCTCCTGTTTTGCAACAGACTTGCCTCACTAAAGGCTGGGATTAAAATGAAGGGCAGCTTGCATATAACAGAGAAACACACCTATTTTAATTTGAGATGAGATACATTTTTCTAAAGTAATGGAAGAGAAAGGTGCCTTTTAAGCGAATAAACATCTTTAATGATGTCTCGCCTGTCTCTCCATGCATGCAGCTTTTCTACCAGATGCCCTGCTTTAATTTCACATGCTTGTCAGTGCTTCATTCAGACCTTTGACATTAAAGGGAGTATATGCTGTTTGCCTCTGGATGTTCTATCACTGCAGTATTAATTGCTGAGTTATAATGGCATATCCTTATACTGATGGACTGGCAGATGGATTATGCTGCACTCAAGGGGTTACTGCAGTCTGGTAGCTGAAATTTCTAGCTTTCTGAAGAAAAGGAAACCAGGTTTCTGAGAGCTATTAAGAACTAAGTTTAGGAAAAAGATGAGATAGTGAGAAATCAGACTTTGGGAGAGTTGGTTTTTATTAACAGTGAGTTTTATCAAGTCAGCTGTGCCACATCAAATAGTGATACATGAGCAGTGGCTGGAGTATGCTAAAAGAACAAACTAAAACTCACTTCTTACCTGCTGCTGAAGTGAGAAGGCAATACAGTGGAAGGCTGTGTATGTTCAGTTCTTAAGGACATTTATTAATTTGCCTTTAGAGATTGGTCTTCTTATCTGACCAGCAGTATCTACGTCATTTGTTAAAATTATGACCTGCTTTATATAATCACTTCTCTAGGTTGTCTTTTATTTCTGATGATAGCCAACTTTTATTTCTAATAATATTTTAAACAACATCATGAAAGCATCTCTAATTTTGAATCATGACACAGGTCTGTATGGTTGTCATAGTTTAAACACATTGGGTCCTCAGTACCACACAGCCACTTGCTGACCTCTTCCCATTCCCCCCACCTTTCTGGGTTGGCTGGGGAGGAGAACCCATGGGTTGTGATAAGAACAGTTTAATAACTAAAGTACAGTATAATACAATTACTACTACTACTTTAATAGTAGTAATAATAATAATAAGGGAAATAGCAGGGAGAGAGAATATAAAAGTAAAACGGTGTTCTGGGTTCCCTGACAAAGGGGAAAGGTAAAAAAGATAAACACAAGTGATGCACAATGCAGTTTCTCGCCATCCTCTGATCGATACCCAACCCTACCCAAGCAATGATTGGTCCTTTCTGGGTGACTTCCTCCAGTTTATGTACTGGGCATGATGTGCTGTGATGTGGAATGCTCCTTTGGCCAGTTCGGGTCAGGTGTCCTGTCTCTGCTCCCTCCCAGCTTTTTGTGCCCCTCCTTACTGGCACAGCATAAGAGACTGAAAAGTCCTTGATCATGGTAAGTGCTACTTAACCACAACTAAAACATTGGTGTGTTATCAGCACTGTTTTCAGACTAAAGACAAAACACAGCACTGCACCAGCTACTAGGAAGAAACTTAACTGTCCCAGCTGAAACCAGAGCAATAGCATGAGTCCTACATCTGCTCAAATTGTGTGAAAAAAAGACTTAGAAGTGGAGTCAACTTTAATGTTGTGAAGTCAAATGCTCAGACATTAGGAAATATCAAAATTAAGGATGCCTGAGCAGTCTTCTTTCCACTCCCTTATATTTATGAATCATTAAACAGTTTGTGGTTACTTGATCATTCAGTACATGTAATGCAACATTCACTTTGTTAACAGAGATTCAGTATTTCTGTTTATCAACATTATTCAATAGAGGCTTTGTACATATTTGCATTCACCATTCATATCCTGAAAGAAGGACACCATAATTCATTTAGTCCAGGTTTTTTCCTCAGGTAATGTCTTTCTAACATTTTAATTTTTTTTTACATATTGAAAAAATCAATCTTCGGAGCAGTTCTGTAGTGTGAGATAAGGCGTGCCTCTCTACTTAATAGACAGTTGTTGGGCTGACCTTGAAACTTATTTGTCTTATGCCGATATCTCTTGGTTCCTGTGGAAGGGGTAAAAGAACCCCTATCACATGACTACAATTAATGTCAGGGGAATGAATTAGATTTTCATAGGCTATAGTAATTATACTGGCATATCCTAACTTTTAAAAATGTGTTTTAATAAGACCAACACTTGGAAGTAATTTCCATCATTTTTCTTTGGAAGTATTTGTAACATCCATGTGGATCTGCCATTAAAAAGGGTAGAGGTACTTGCTTTATTAGAACTGTAACCATTTGCAAATAAAATTGTCGAGACTCAAGTTTCGAGTTTCGCAGTTTTCTCTGCAGTCCATGCAGAAGCACAGCTACATATCCCTGTCAAATCTACTGGATGATTTTGCCTTTTTTGCCCCACATAATGGTTCAAAAAAAAAAAAAAAAAAAAAAAAAGCTTTCCATAGAAGAGATCTTATAAAAAGAGTCCTTTTGAAAGTGAGAGAAGCCTGTGGGCTGGCACCCTGGGTGAGTGGCTCTGTGGCAGCAGAAGTGCGCTGCCAAAGTGAGGTGAGACCAAAGTGGAATCAGTGGAATGTCTTTGGATATTCTAACATTGTCTTTCCCTCCTTCTCTTCCTCCCCCTCAATGTCCTAAACTCTTCCTTTTGTATTTCTCCTGATCCTGCCACTGCTTCTTCTCTCAGATCTACTGCATGACTTCTGTGTTTGGCAACTTCTGGCTATTGTTGCAAAAAAGGTTAAAGATCTTTTCCCAAATTTAAGTAAAACAGCCAACCATATCAGCTAAGGAACCAAAGGCAGATGCTCAGCTTCTGAAACAGACATTCACACCAGGTCACTGCTGAAAGCAGTGAGCTCTAGCTCTTCAGTTTCACTTGATACAGCCATCCTTATGTTCTAATGAAATTTCAGCTTACGTACTTTAAGCATGGCAAAACAGATCTTGGCACTCAGGATCTCATAATGCATTGTGAAAACCCAGCCCCTGACAATGGACTGAAATACTGAGCATCTGTTATAGAGTCAAATAATCCCTTCATTCCAGTATTTCTCTTTCTGGTTGAGGCACCTCCTCTAACATCAGGTTGTCATTATAAATTAATACCTTTCCACTTCTAAAAACCTTTAATATTACTACAAAGCTATCACTACCATAACAGCAGATGGTAAGCTGTCTGAAGTCTTCTCAGCCATGTCAACAGTGAAGTCTCTCTCTCTGTCTGAACTCAACAGCATATTTCATCAGAGAAAACCAAGGAGCACTTATCAGTAGGAAAAGTCAGAGTGGAATGCTTAGAAAAGTTTGAAAATCCCACTGGTGTTTTGCAGGGTGGATAGCACTCAAGCTGGAAGGTTGTAAGATATCAGGAGTCTTCTCTGGGCTTTGATCCTGAAAAGATTTGTGTACCCATTTAATTTGATGCACTCCGAGTAGTCTCAGCTGCTTAAAACAAAATGTGTGCACAAGCCCTCAGCAGAATACAGAGTTCAGGCCTGTCAGACTGCAAATAGTACAGAAAGCCTATGGATGTTATACAGTTGATGCCCCTTATTAGAAAGCCTATTTAAACTCCAAATTCAAACAGTGTTGGTGAAGATGACAGTCTTTCTCCCATGTCTTCACTGGGAAAAGAACCACTGATGGAATGGCAGTTTGTGCAGAAAAAATTAAATGACATTTTCATTGCAAGACCTAATTTCCTGGTTGCAGTAGGTGTTAAGATGTGCAAACAATCTAATCTGCTGGACATTAAGTAGTTTCAAAACTGCATAGCTCCAGAGCTGCCAGGAAGGAACTTGTCAGAGAGCAAAAGAAAAGTTTTCAAGACAAAGGAAGAGCATTATTGCTTTTCATGCTTATTTCTTTATTGAATAAGAAAACGGTGCAAATCACTGATTAAAGGCCCGGACTCGAAACTAATTTCAAAGCAGTGTGTGACCACACATTAATCTCAGCAGATCTTATGTAAGTTTATGAAAAAAAGAAAAAAAAAAAAATAGGTATACCTGCTGGTGACAAATGCTGAACAAAACGCAGCCTGTGTGAAACTGAGCAGTCCAGACATATGATTCTGGGCTAAAAACCAGCTAGTGTTCATTTTTAGTGTTGTGAGAGTATTTCAGGCGCAAAATTCAGGTTAGGCATGTTGCTGGATAGGAGATGTAGTTGTAAGAGTTTGAAATGCGCTGTGGCATACAGTGCTAAAGAACTAGTAGGAGCTCCACGAGCTCTGTGGAGGTCCATAGCCATCACAAAGTGCCAATGCAGTTATTCACATAGTGCCAGATGTTATCCAAGTTGCAGACAACATTCATTATCAGCTTCATGTCAAATTGTATTTTCCATTTTTTATTTTACTTACGTTTATAAACAGTATCATGGCCCATTTTTTAGCTCAAGCTATTTCTAGAAAGTTGTTTTCTGCAGCAGGACCTAAAGAAATGTAAAAGCTGCCCTACCCAGGATCCACTGTATATTGTAAGTTAGATCCATGTGTTTCTGAGGCAGGCCTGATCAAACTCTGAACCATTCAAGGAACTAGGTAAATGAGCTTTTTTCATTTGTACTTTATTTCACAATCCTCTAATTTCAATCTTAGAGCACAAGAAAGTAAAAATAGATTTCAGAGAATACACCTCAAACAAAATATGACTTTAATCAACCTTCTATCTTTCTTGCAGTCCCTCAGACTACAACCTCTATTAGCATTGTTTGGAAGAAGAAACAGTTTCATAAGCATGCAGATGTCAGTCTAGTACTTACTATAATCTGATATGTACACATATTTGCAAGGAGTAAGAGCATATTTAGAAATCATGAAAGAAAAGCATACTTTACCTCCCAGAACAATAAGATACAGGTTTATTTAAGCAACAACCATAGGAAAGGCAACATGAATGGACTAGAAAAGCCACCCCCACAAAAGGTGAAACCATTTTGGAAGGTAATCTTGTCTATAAGATTAACAAACCTCTGCAAGTTTTATGCTTTATAAATTTATGCCCTTCATAACAAAGAGAGATTAGTACCTTTTGTAGTCACAGTACAGACGAAGAATTCACATTGAATATTATAAATATATAAATGCCAAGTTTCTACACAAATATACCCAGGATGTTTATGAAATTCAACAAGCACATGTGAATTATTGTCCTTTGGAAAGCAGAGACCTGGCCACTGTATACTCTGTAGCAGGCCAGGCACAGGAGCAGCTCTGAAGGGGAGGTGCAGGGGCTGTGGTGCACATGGAACTATGCATGAGCCAGCACCAACTGGACAGTAGGACTACACCCTGTCCATAAAGGGATGGGATTATCCCAATGTTCTCAGCACTTAGGAGACCTCACCTAAATATCACATTAGATTTTGGACCTCCCATTACAGGAAAGATGCTGATAAAACTATGAGAGTTCAGCATGGGACCTGAAGCTGGTTGTGGCTGGAGCACTGACAGGCTTAGGGCATCAATCACCTCTCTAGGAAGGCTGTTTCAGTGTTTGACCACCCTCTTGATAAAGAAATGTTTCCTAGGGTTCAATCTGTACCTCCCCTGGTGCAGCTTTGAACTATTCTCACACATCCTGTCCCTGGATACCAGCAAGAAGAGATCAGCACCTCCTTCTCCCCTTCCCTTCTTCAGGAAGCTGTAGAGAGCAATGGGGTCACCCTTCAGCCTCCTTTTCTCCAAACTAGACAGGCCCAAATTCCGTAGCTGCTCCTCACAGGACATTCCTTCCAGCTGCTTCACCAGCTTTGTTGTTCTCCTCTGGATACATTCAAGTACCTTCACATACTTCTTAAACCGTGGGGCTCAGAACTGCATACAGCAGTCAAGGAGAAGTCTCACCAATGCTAAATCCTGTGGGATAATCACCTCTTTTGACTGGCTGATTATGCTCTATTTGATGCACCACAGGATGCTGTTTGCCCTCTTAGCTGCCAGGGGACACCACTGGCTCCTGTTAAGACTGTTATTGTCTGGAACCCCCATATCCCTTTCTGCAAGGCTGCTCTACAGCTACCCATCTCCCAGTGTATATTTGTGTCCAGTGCTACTCTGTCCTAAGTGCAGAATCTGGCATTTCAACTTTAATTTAAAATTAAATTTCATCCCATTAGTCATAGCCCAGTGCTCCAATCTATCTAAATACCTCTGCAAGGCATCTTGCTTCTCAAGAGAGTCAACAGAACCTCCCAGTTTGATGTCATCACAAACTTGCTAATAGTACATTTAACTCCTGCACCCAGAACATCAATAAACATACTGAACAGAACTGGGACTAGAGTTGAACCCTGAGGAACACCACTGGTGACTGATTATCAGCCCAATGCAGTACCATTCACTATAAACCTTTGAGACCTGTCTTTCATACAGTTCTTCCCCCAGTGCACTGTGAACCTGCTCATTCCACAGTTGGACAGCTTGTCCAGAAGGATGCTGTGAGGGATAGTATCAAAAGTAAAATCCAGAAAAACTATGTCTACCGCATTCCCTTCATCCAGTAAGAGGGTGACCTTATCATAGAAAGATATTAAATTAGCTAAATAGGACTTTTTATCTGTGAACCCACATTGGCTTTGCCTGATGATTGCATTACTCTTTAAATGCCTTTCAACAGTACCGAGTATAAGCTTCTCCATAATTTTTTCAGAAGCTTTTTACAGGTCTCTTGTTTCCTGGATCTTCTCTCATGTCCTTTTTGTAGATCAGAGTAACACTGGGTAGCTTCCAGTCAGCAGGGACCTTCCCAGACTCCCAAGAACTTTCATAGATGATCAAAAGGGGTCCTTCCATAACCTTTGCTAGCACCTTCACTATTCTGGGATGAGTTCCATCAGGCTTTATGGAATTGTGAACATTCAGATGATAGAGCTGGTCCCCGAAAGAAAGTATAGGGACTGGCTGGCTCAGCCTGTTGCAAAGATGGGTACAGGCTGGGGCTGAAAACAGACCCTGGTACTTGCAGAGAGGTGGTTGAGAAAAGGGAACCAGAGAGACAAAGGGCATCAGATGGACTAAGCAAAAGAGGTTTGGACAGGACTTGAGGAAAAGGCATTTCTCTTGACACAGCGGGACAGCCATGCAGGCTGTCCAGGGAGTCTCTGCTGGCTCCATCTCCCTTGAGTGCAATTGGAAAGGTGTCAGCTGCAACATTTTTTAAATTATGGTATACTAAACTAAGCAGCTAAGAAAAATGTCTATTCATGTGGGAGTAAAAGATAATTCAAAGATATGCTTGTAACATCATGTAACACACAAGGACGTTTTCAGCTGTCTTATCTTCTCTACTTCTGAAGGTGCAGCAGAATGCACTATTCACTTTCACAAAGGAAGCTTGATAACTCTCAAATTGGTGTAATAAAACCTTTCAAACCAAGAAGCATTCTTAGGCCTCAGTGGGAGTAAATAAACAAAGATAGCCAAATTACTTCTCAGATTCCATTTCACATTACTAGACTTTGTATTAGGCATTTACTCAAACACTCCTGTTATAATGAAAGTATTTTACTTCGGAACTAAAGTTTTTATCTTTCCATAACATCATGAAGAAAATGAAATCTAATCTTTTGCTGTGACTACAGGAATCTGATCACACACATCCATTGGTATCTGTGCTTTTCCACACAGAAAACCATAGCTTGGGAAAAAAAACCTGAAGGGATAATGAAGAACTCTAGCTGTATAGAAGAAAACATAAAGAACATTGATGACTTAGAGATATCATTGTAGAAGCAGCAATGTAAGAAAAAAAAAATCCTCTAACGTGAATATTTGATTAACAAAGTGCCATTGTATCTCAGTTGTAATAAATTAAATATTTTATCCCATTTGCCTAAGCACTATCCAGGACTTACTTTTACCCATGGAAGAATTATAGGTTCAGGTGTGAAACAATGCAAACTCAGAAGGCCTCTAAGTATGAGATGTCAAATTATTAATATCGAACAATGTATTACTACAACACAGTACCTACCTCACATAAACAGCAATAAAAATAAAAGGGTTCCCATTACTTGAGATATTTTTATGGTCCAAGTCCCTCTGAAGTCTCAATATTTCTGAATAAAACCAGTCAAAATGCTTTCCATTCTGAACATCCATATCACAGACTAGGATCAGAGAAATTTGTCTTTGAAAAATTTCTGTGAATCTTTATATTATGAAAGAAAGTACTGCAGTCATTTCCTCATATACTAGTCACATATCACTGCAATTCCAGTTTCAAGATCTGTTGGGGATGATTCCAGCAAATATGCCCAGATACCACATATGAGTTTGAGATTAGTCTTCTGAATTCTCATTTGTAATTACCCTTTGAACCTAAAATGTAAACCCTTTCTTTCCAATATCAGTTTTACAGATTTCGTTTGTAGCAGATTTTTGCAGGTCAATGGAACTTTTAATTATTACATGGGTATAATAAGCATATTTTTTCTAAAAACATGTTGTCTGGTATCAGACAACCAATCAGTCAGACTCATGCAAGGTTATGACAAATGTGTGCTATTCCACTCCTTTAAAATATTGAAGGATAAGCAAGGGTGAGATCACAAACTCTTGGCATGATTCTCTCTAGCTTAAGTTAGAGCCATTTTGGTACTGAATTTGGACTTGCTTAGAGCCATCAATTCCCCCAAAAATGTGAACTCATGAACTTGTGAAAAAGAAATTATTAGATAAAAGTGTATGCAACTCAAAGACCTATTTTTATTTGCTACAGTGTATTTAACATGGCTCACTGGGTCAGGACACCTAAGCAGGTGTGGGTTTATTGATAATTGTAATGACAAACTCTGGTAAAGGTATTTACAGCATGATCATGAAAGGAAATACTACATCACAATGAGTAGTTTTTCTTGAAACTATTTGCACATATTTATTCATTGTTTACTCACACCATTACTGAAAGGGTAGGATAATTATAGGAAAGCTGATTTTCAGCTTTTTAATCATAGAATCATAGAATAGTTAGGGTTGGAAAGGACATTAAGATCATCTAGTTATAACCCCCCTGCCATGGGCAGGGACACCTCACACTAAACCATGCCACCCAAGGCTCTGTCCAACCTGGCGTTGAACACCGCCAGGGATGGAGCATTCACAGCTTCCCCGGGCAACCCATTCCAGTGCCTCACCACCCTCACAGTAAA
>WYDI02007966.1:9740-21882 GCA_009867235.2 Psittacus erithacus | reverse complement strand
GCCAGGTTGGACACAGGGGCTTGGAGCAAGCTGCTCTAGCGGAAGGTGTCCCTGCCCGTGGCAGGGGTTGGAACTGGGTGAGCTTTAAGGTCCCTTCCAACCTAAACCGTTTGATAATTCTATAGAATTGGAAAAGGAGTTTAAGTAGTGTATCACCCATTTCCAAAACCGATTTAAATTACAAGATTTACTCCTTTCCTAATGTTTTCTGTCCAGACTGTTTTTAAGGCAGAACTTCTCTTTGAAGACTTATGCAGTTATAGTTATGACTTACTATTTTGATTATTTTCTAAACAATTTTTTTCTTTTACTGTCTTTGCTTATCCATTCCAATTTAGTATCATTGAGCCTTGTTTTAGCAGAGATTAACTGCTCAGTATGTACTTTCCACTAATTCTGGCTGAGTGAGTGGGCAATAGTATTTGTTGTGGTTTGTTGTGTGGGTACAGGGAAGTAAGAAATGCAGAACTAAATCCAGCAAAGTGATTCTCAAGGAGAACAGTTTTTGTAAAACAGTGGCAACAGAGTGTGATACACATACTGAGCCAAAGTTCCCTTGCTGGTTTTTTATAGCTGCAACTTTCACCCTCTAATTCTCTATAGTTCCTGTTCTACCTAAGAAAGCAAGAGAAATAAGGCCATTTCCCTTTGAAACATACCCCAAGATGGACTCAGTTTAGCTGTATTTTGCCAGATTTCAGTTCCTTACACTCTCAAGCATACACGATAGATATTAGTGAAAGTCATACTGTGGAAAATATATTAAAGACCTAATTACAGAATGCTTCTTAATGGACTGTCTTATCTGATCGTTTAAGCTTTAATTCTCTAAATACTTGAGCATTGAGTAATTTTACACCTAGAAGTATTCATACTGAACTCCGCGGATTGTTCACATTACTCCCATATGTACCGTTTAGAGACCTGGAGCACTTATGTTCGTAAGTAATTATGTTTATAAGCTAATATAAGTGCTCCAGGCAGTAAGTAGCTCTGCTGCCGCCCTGCTTTGAGTAAGTTGCCAAATTCTTGTAATATTTTTTGCCTCCATAAATTCCCAGGTTGTGGTTTTTTCCCTCTAGACCTTGCGTAGCTCTTTTGACTTCTGACTGCCTGTTAAGAAATAAACCTGACTTTAGTCTCTGGGAGAAATGCAATGGAAGTCTTCTCAGCAAAGAATGCACTTGGACATAGAAGTCTTAACTATGCAGCAGTATTTGTGGTAAGCACTATTTAATAGTTGTATAACATCAGTCTGTTATTAGCAGAGTGCTGTTAGGTTTGCACAGTGATTTGATAGGCCTAAATAAACTAAGGATTTAATTTAAACCCAATTAATTAAAGTCTAGGCCCTGAGTCCTTTGGGGCTTCTGCTGGTGTTTGTAGGTGAAAATTCTGACATTGTGTGTCAGAACTCCCCAAATTCTGCTCCAAGAAATCAGCAGCTGAGCAATGACATCCTTACCTGCCAGCTGCCAGCAACTCGTTCTGTGCCTTATCCTGCAAAACCAGCCCTTCTCTTGTTTTATTGGGAAAAAAATTGCTTTTACCCTTATATTTCTTGCATAAAAATTGACCTTTAGGAAGTCTCTCACTGCTTGCCCCATTTATAAATCACTATTTGACAGCGTTGTTCTTTCTACCCTGTGTGTAAATGAAACATAGATCTGTAGGGACAGATTCTGAAGGAGACCTGTGATAAAAACAGAATTCAAACCGGAGGCAGTCTCATGCTTGAGCTCATTCTTCTGTCTTAGGGATGCTCATTCAGACATCTTATCGTGGTGCACACTGAGCTGCACTATGACTTGAGTTGTCTTGGGCTTTTTTGGTGGCTGCATGCAGTCTGTAACTCTGCAGCAAAACTGTCACAAAAGCTTTGCTTTAAGCTGTTTATTTTACTGTTTCTGTCTGTACCGGATTCTTTCATGACATATGAGGAGAGCTTATCTTCTGTGCACTATTGCTTTCTGTGTCCACAGTAAAAACAATTTCTGTGTCTACATTTTTTGCCTATTCTTCCTCTCATAGGAAGCGAGTTGACAGAAGCTGAGAGTAGAAATATGCAGAATTTCAAGACCAGTTCTTCCTGAAATATGTTAGAACCCTCACATGACTGCTTGGTTATAGGGGACGTATGGGTGAAAAGGGCACGAAGTGGTACTGCTGTACAATACTTTGTACTGCCTATGGGAGCGAAACAGCAGGTAACTATGTCCAGACCTTTGCTTTTAGCTCAGCCTCACCTCCTTTGGCATTTTGTCTGCTGTAACTTTTGCCATCAAGCTCACCAAATTTGGTAAATTTATCAAATGAAATTCAAACTAGCGCTTTAGACCAGAGCTTAAATCTAAACACCTGCCTAACTATAGGAAACTGGGGGCAGCAAAATCATCTGTTGTATAAATTGTTCGCTGGCAATAGCTTACATCAATTTCACATTCCTTTTTTTCTCTGCAATTTTTAAGTGAATAAAAATGCAGCTGTTTCACAGTCAGAACATTCTGATGTTAAACCAGCTGCCTACCGCATCGTGGTCTCAAAATTGTTTGGAGACACCTTATTCTCATTCAGAACCTTATTGAGTGACCACATGATCAGTGCTTCCTCCTTAGGTCACCTGTACCTGCAGCCAAGTCCAGTGTTCAGACACACGTGTGACAGTCGCATAGAACGCTGCAGTGCCATGTGCTCATGGTGCTTGTGAATGAAGTGTGAGAGATAAAGTAAGTGTGTTGGTTGCAGATTTTAACACAGATTAAGGAGATGTGAAGGACGCACTGAGTCTTTATAACATATTTCTAAATGCAAAAACACATTGTAATAAAATGCAGTGTTGTACTACATTCGTATCACAAACTTGTTTGTGCGGTCCACAGATAGAAACGGGGGTTGCCCAATTTCAAGATTTCAAAATGTGATTTGCAGTTGCAAAACCAACCTGCAGGAAGGCTGTTAGCAGAGGCCGTTTCTGCAGTGAATTAACCAGTAGTAGAGAGCTGGTTGAGGATAGCTGGTTTTGCTATGGGTTCAGGAGATCTTAAAGCAGCTCTGTTAGGCAGCTGTAGTAAGAAGTTATTTGTTCAGTGATGCTTAAAGAAATTTGTGCACTGGACAGAAATGAGGAGTCCTTTAAGGGTCAGAGAAAGATTGCTTCTCTCTGAACAAGGAAGGGGTTCAAGTTGGAGTCTTTCATCCTGCAAAGGGGGACAGGCAAATGGGCACCTTTTTGAAGCAGAGACTGCTGAAAGAGGGAGGATTAACTCAGCCAGCCCTTGTAGCTTGGATGGGAGTGGACTGAGTCTGTTGCCGCTCAGAGAGGTGATACGAAAGGGAGACATTCTGATTTTCTTACTTTCTCATCTGGTTGTTCTGAGCAAACTCAATTTAAAGTAAATTTCTTGTTCATATTGTAAGAGAATGCAGTCTTGGTGGTAATTCCACCAGAAATTGAGGGCTGTGCTCTGTCTCACTTTATGTCTGCATTTGCAATTGTATTTGTTCTTGCTTTCCCCGCCAGCTCTTTCACCAAATTGGGCTTTTATACAAACGACATATTCTTGCAGGTTTACAATTTGCTATCGTAATATTTCATCCAAGACAAGGAATTTACGCTGAAGATGCTTTCAGGGGAAAGAAACAGAAGATTCTTCTCTCTATCATAGCATCAGGGTCAGTGTTCAGTCCACTCCCATGTACAAAGCTTACTTAAGAGAAAAAAAATCAAGTGAGATCTATACTGGTTTAGGTATCATGTTTTCTACAGAACCTTCCATCAATTGTTTTTGAGTTAATTTTAAACTTGTTTCAAAGATGTCTTTAGTAGTGGCTGAAGTCAGTTTTTCTTGATCAAAATGTTTGGTGCAAAAGGCTGAGTTTTTCAGGTATTCATTAGGTGTTGCTGCTTGCAGTGCTGTGCAGTGCAACCTGCAAAGGTCCACAGGGATGATCTTATTTTGGTGTCAAGTAACCATCCTTTCCTGGCTTATTATTAGTGATTCTGTACTCAGAAAAAGATCTTAACATACTGGAAGCCTGTATAAAACTGGCAGTATTTTTAACAGTGTATGTGTATTCTGTGTGGCTGCTTGACAGTGTGGACAAACAGGATGGTTATCTCAGTAGAGTTTTTCTTTGGAGTTGAAGGTTAATAGCCACTGTGTGCAGCTGTGGCATGATTGTGTGTGTTGAAATTTGGTCTATCCAGTGGTATCTTTAATGGGTTCATCTTCAACCGATTGTTTCTCATCAGAGCGTTTCTCAGCTGTGAGATTGATCACTTGAGTGGTGGTTATTTCTATACACGTGCATTTTACTCATGTACCTTGCTCAGGAAGCTTGGCGCAAAGTCTGGTCCTTCTCTGATAGGCAGTGTGAGAAACAGGGGGCTTCAAACATAGAATCACAGAATGGTTTGGGTTGGAAAGGGCCTTAAGGTCATCGAGTTCCAACCCCCTGCCATTTAAAAAAGTATCTGTGATTCTTTCCAGGTTTAAAATAGCACAGTTGTCAGAGAATGCAGTACCACACTGAGACTCATTCTAATGTCATTATCAGTTAGGAAGATAACTGAGCAAACTTTTCCTTAGGGATTGCCGTATGGGAAACCTGAACGGAGACCTCTGCACATCTGAATTCCAAGAAATCAAGGGAAATCTTGCTTTTCAGAATTCTGGTTTGGAAACTTAAAATGATGTTACCTGAAGTAAAAACAATGGTCCTAGAAGTCAAGGGATGGAGTATGAGTGCAGGAGCTGGTTCAGTCTGTTTCTGTTTAATGTGTGCTGGTTTTAAGAGGAATCAAGTGAAGTGCTTGTCCTGGTTCCCAAAGCAAATAATGAAATATTCTTGCTCATAAAATATAAATAATTTATAAATATATTTTTCTGCTCGTCCCTGTGACTGTTTCATTATATTATGCATTCATCTATTTTTTATTATTTGTACCTTACATTTGTCAGTGTTTGCACTCCTGGAAAATACATGTTCTTGCAAGGGGAAAGAGGTATAAAAAAGAAAGAAAAAGTTTTCTAATGTTGATGGCAATCGAAATGGATGAGATACACATTAATAATGAAAATAGCTTTTATTCAGTGGCTTCAGACCACCACTGTATTAACTGAGGATTTTGGTAGCAGAGGGAATAGATTTGAAGTTGAGCAATGTTGCCGGGGCTCTGATTAACTAGGAAGATATGGAGATACAAAGCAGGTGGTTCTGGCATGCATTAATTCAGTCTTTCCTAGGCTACGTGTCAACTCCTTCAGTTCAGGGCTATGTGAAGAGGTAAGATGGAAGAGGGTGGCTGTGAGTGCCCCTGTCTTTGAAGTAGATGTCAAATACAACCAAATTTGCAAAAATAGTAATTGCAGGGATAAAAATATCATATCCATTTATCAGTATGGGATGTAAAAGGGAAAGCATTGAATCTGCATATGTGTTGGCAAGTTTGCATAGCACAGAAAAGGGGATTATTGCAGAATACTGTACGTTCTTTGCATCCTAACTTGTCAGGAAGGGACAAGATAAAGAAATCATACTTTTATTATGAAACAGTCTGGTTCTTAACACTTCTAATAAACCCCAAATACCCAGTAAAGGCTCAGAGGTGTTTTATTGCAGTGCTCCAGCTGCGCAGAGCTGTTGTAAATGGTGTCATTTGTGGGAAAGGGTGAGATGGCTTAGAGAAAACTATATTTACTTTTGTATTTAAAAATCAATTTTAATGAGACCTGGAAGAAGGGAGCATAATGTCAACCTGTAAGGATATTCTTAACTATGATGAGTTTCAGGTGTCAGTCTTTCACAGTCTAACAATGCTGGTGGGTGCTGCCCTTGGCAATGCAGTTTTTTCTGGGGAAACACATAGTTCTGGAAAGATTATAGGTCATTTGGTAACCTCAGCTCTTGAAATAAGAGTATGCTTTTCTGCTCTATAGGTTTGCAAGTCATTAGTTATCCTGGGTCAACTGGCTTGTGTAGACACAACAAAGGTTAAAGATGCTGTTCTCTTATGTTCAAACTGATGGTCTATTATTTGTATTGTATGAAGTCTTATAATTTGTAACATGCCCACGTAGTCTCAGTTGTAGTAGTCCCTTGGCGATTTGTAGGATGCTGAACCAGTGACTTGAAGCTGTCATTCATTGGTAGGATGAGAGAACACTTAATCTGTGTCTTTTTTTGTTTTGTTAGTGTTCATTAGCATCATGAATTCCCCTCGGGGGAAAAGGAAAAGGGAAAATAGAAAATGGTGAATTGAGAATATGTCATAAGGTGGAATAACAGTTCGTAGCTAGAGGTATGAAATATAACAGGATGCTGCAGATGGATACTTTGAGTTTAGTGCACGTGAAAATATTGTTAACCTACTGCTAAGGATGTTGAGGGAAGATATCTCTGGTCTGCAAATGGTATCTCATACACTGGCAGAAAGGTCACCATCAATCATTGTGGAAGAGAAATTACCAATAGAAAGTTCTGTAAAGTTTATTTCCCAGCTTCAAGCAGAATATTGGCAAACACGACCTCATACTGAAGCTCTGCTTTCAGGAAAATTTGCCTGCTTATTGTAGATGCTGTAATGCGCAGTTGTAACATCTTCTTTAAGACTGCTCTAAAAAAATGGCCAAATTGCATTCATTTAGTAAAATACCTTAGCTAAGTGAATTTATTTTGAACTGTTTATCATAGTTTATGGCAAAATGGGTCTAAATAAATGGGATTTTGTCATGATGAAAAGGCAAGTGAAATGCAGATTAGATCCTTAAAAAATTTAAAGCAGAGAAGGATATGATTGCAGTAAAATGCGTTGATAATAAATACTTTAAAAAGAATCCTCCAATGAATATACAAGATGTATCATTGATAACTAACAGAAGGTATCTAGTTAGTGCTGATTTCATCACAGGAGCAGACAGCTGGCTGAAAGTCCCGCATCTTGTCTCTAGTTTTCCTGTTGGTTATGAATTGGAAGCTTCAACATGGGTTTAGAAAATTATTATTTATGGTGATGATATATTGATTTTCTGAAAAGACCTGTAAGCTGGACTTTCAGGCAGTTTCAGATCTGAACCAACTCCAGTCTCTCTCGTTTTGGTTTCAGATACTTTAGAAAACAAAGCAAGAAGCCCATTAAGAACTTTTATTTGCATTCATGTAGTGTTGTCTTTGCTTTATCTAAGTATGCCAGGGTGCTCTGCACAAATGATGCTGAGATCATCACATATATACTGGTCTATACTGTAAAATCGTGGGGGAGCCAAATTGTGTAGTTAGGTGAAGCTGTAGATGTAGTAAGCCTGCTGATCTCAGCACTAAGAGGATACTGGGTGTCCTCTGAGTATTTTGGGTACTGTAAGGAGCAAACTTCTTACCATTAGACATAGATGTGTGAGCCAAATTAAATGTTTTATTTAAAGTATGGAATTGAAAGTATTTTTTTATTAAAGTACATTTAAAACGCCAAAACTACAGTGTGTGTTTTATTGGAATTCTGTAGACACACACATAAGCCAGCTTCTTTGGCCACTTTTTCCCTCCCAAGTTCATGACTTATTGCTCACTCAGATCAACTATCCTGGCAGGGAGATTGCTTCATGCTTTCTCCTTAATCAGGCATGAAGAAAAGGCAAGGAGAGCAAAAGAAACAAGGGGATGCATTTTTCCCTGCTTATATCCTCCTGCAACCTTGCTAAATTTCTCCCTGAATATTATGCTTCTCCTGTCTACTGTAGACTCTAACCCCACATTTTCATTATGTACATTTTTTGTCAGCCCTTACAACCACCAGAGCCATGACAAGGAAGGAAGCATGGTCTGCTACTGAATTTGATGAGCTTAAATTAAGAGAGAAATAGATTAAGGGAAAAGGAACACTGAGCTAAGAGGTGGTTTTAACTTTTTCTATTAAGATGGCTCCTTTTTTTATGGGAGAGAAACATGCCAACCAGATTTGACCAAGTATAGGAGGTAACATTTTGGAGTTGTAGAGATACTGACCGGTATTTTTAAATGGTAGGCAGGGATGGAGGGAGAGACGTTAAAACTATATCAAATCTTGTCTTTCTAACAGCTAAGTGTTGGGTTTAGTCGCTAGAAGATGGCTGCTTTCTTCTTGCCTTTAAGTTTGTGTGAGAATTAGTGGAGTTCCTTTGCTCTGTAGCATTCATTTTTCAAGAAGCTCTTTAGAACATTATACTTTTAAGACTTCTACTCCTCATGGCACATCAGGTTGAAATAATAAAAGAGTATTTAAAAGAATTACTTGAAAGGGAGAAATTAATTTGGAGAATGTGTTGCTAAATACATTTTGTTTTATTATGAAACCTGATACACAGGAGCAAATCTGAGCCAGATACACAGGGATTTTTGCCTTCTCTGCTCACATTGTCGTCAAACTCAAACTTAGCTGGATTGTCTCCATATTTTCCCCCAGCCAATCAATTAGCAGAAGCATTAATTTTTTATAAATGTCACACTGTTATGAAATTACTTTGTGTCAGTTGTTTTTCCCCTAGAACTGATTTTTATAGCGCAGGGAGAAGTACTGAAGGGTGCAGTTTTTTGGATCTGAACAAGATTTGTTACAGTAGGATAATAACCGTATGCTTTTAAACAGATGGGATATCATTTATTTTCTTTGGGCCTGCTTTCTTTCATCACAAAACATTTAATGAATAATACAACTGGTTATCAGTAACGTCTTTCTTCCCACCCGTCATGATGAGATATCGCCATCATGTAAGAGAAGCAAATCAGTATCACAGGTCATCTTAAGCAAGTATCGAGTGATGCCATTCTTTATATTTCTTGCTAATCCAAGGAAGGATTGTTTTTTGGGTTTTAATGGTCTTGCAGTATGTTACACTGCTGTTACTTCTATTTTGCTGCAATTTTTGCTTTGGGCAAAGGAAAGAATTAGGAGCAGAAAGAAAGATGTCTTAAGATGGGCCATTCTGGTTGACCTCTGAATTTTTTTCTTTCAGAAGTGTCATTTCCCTGCTGAAGTTTTAACCTCTGAAATTCTAACTAAAGTATTTGACATTTTCTTATGACTACAGGGAAATATCCTGATCTTCTTGACATTTTACTTCAATATTTGTTATTTTTCACTGTTGAAAGGTGATGATAACACTCTGGAATAAGTGTAGAAAAAGACAATTGGGGACCAATCTCACTGTTCTTCATAGACTTCCTCTGACCTGCCTGTGCAGTGGGAAGCATGGTGCTGAACAGCCTTCCATCAAAACCTCTTGCCTTGATGATCCACCTCCTTAGCATCTTGCTGAGTATTAGCAACAAAAAGCTAATGTTCCCTTTCCTTTGGGGTGAAACTATAAGAGTTCCTGTTTGCTCAGTTCTTAAATGTGTGGAATTGCGTTTTACGAAAGCAGGAAAAAATGGTTTTTTCTTCACTTTCTTCTGAATTTCTGTCCCAGGAGAGAGTCTGCGCTTTCTAAAATCCCTGCGCATTCATAAAGCTCTGCTCATAGGGATGATGCATGTGCAGGCAGGAAGAAGGAAGTTTGAAGTTCTTAGATAATTCTGCAATAACACTCCCATTTCTCCTTAATATTCTCATGCCAATTTTTCTCTACAGTGAATGTAGAGCTGGACTCACCTGGGAAATCCCAGTTTTTGAACTAGGGTATGACTACCTGTTTGCTATACTCCTGCTTCTCATTTTCTTTGATTTTCTGTTTCATACCAAGCAGCTAAAAGACATTTGGTACTTTTTACTAAGGATCTGGTTAAGATATGGCATTAAAAAGCAATAATATTTCAAGAATATTTAGTAGCTGCCCTGGTGCATGTTTTCTTTCAGAGAAGGTAGCTGTGTTTTATTGTAGTTTAGAAGTTATAAATCTGTATCTTTTTCTATAGTTTGGTGTTCAGGTGTGGTGTATGTGCGTTCTTTATGACAGCTATATCAACTTGAGATTTTGCGAGGGTACGTAATTGGAAAAGTAGGCTGTTAATTGTACACTCGGCAGGTTTGATCTACAGACATTGGCAGACAAGAAACATTGACTCACAAGAATATCAATGTTCCTACAAAGACATTTTTTCCCTGATTTTTTAAAAGTCTTGTATGGCAGGGCCAAAATGTACTGCACAAAAGGAGACAAACCAAAAGCCTACTAAGAATGAGCCCTGCACTTGTACTTTAATGTGGTCTACGACCTGTTTCCCATGATTGGGTTGTAAGACTATAGTGTATACCATTTTTCTGCTCTTTCAAACAGCTGCATTTTTGGAGTGGAATTGTTGTTTGGCTCTTGTAGTGAATTTATATGTATGCTACTCATCAATCTGATAGTAATAGAGGTTCTGATATGTTAGTATATCCACCTTCATCAGTCGGAATTATTATACAGAGTAAAAGCATTGTTACCCTTTTGAATTAAAAAAAAGAATCATCAAAGGCATAATGCCCTTAAATGAAGGGTGAAGATCAATGAGCAAGAAGCAGTCAGAAGGAAATCTCTAATTTTTCAGGGGAAGTGGTATAGAGACAGAAGAATGATGTATTTTGGAGTTTAGTAAGGTTTTGGCATTTGTTCTTACTAAACTTTAGGCTGAAGAAACATGGCTTAGATTGCTCTGGTGTGTAATGAATGCAAAACTTGTTGGAAAACTACCTACAGAACACAGTAGTTTGAGAGGTTTGTTCTGAGACTGGATGGATATACTGAATGGAGCTCAGCAAAGGCTTTTTCTGATCTTTTCATTAGCAGCCTAGGTGGTACACTAGAAGGCATTCTTGTTAAGTTTGCAGATGCAAGGAAGCTGGGAGAGATTGCAGGTGTGTCAGAATATAGAATTAAAGTTCAAAAGTACTTGAAGAACTGGAACAAGGACAAGCTACTAAGTTTAGGTGGGAGCACTTTGTGGATTCTCAGGTGTGCCTTTCCAGTAGGGTACAAACTAATTATAGTGAATTCAGAGTATAGTCATGCTTAAGATTAGACATCTACCCAGCATGATCTGAGGGAGGAATGAGAGAATTTGAGTTATTTAACTTGGCAGAAGATCAGGAGGTACGTAGCAGCCATCTAATATGTTACCTTTTATACTGATTTTGGCTGGGGTAAAGTTAATTTTCTTCATAATAGCTACCATGGAGCTATGTTTTAGATTTGTGCTGAAAACAGATGTTTTAGTTAACGCTGAGCAGTGCTTAGACAGAGTCAAGACCTTATCTGGCTCTCACACTGAATCATGCAATCACAGAATACCAGGTTGGAAAGGACTTCAAGGATCATGTGGTCCAACCACATGGCAAAGCATGACCTAGACTAAATGGCCCAGCACCATGTCCAGCCAAATTCTAAAAGTGTCCAACTTTAAATACTGGAACATGGGGATGACATGACCCTTCTTTTCTCAAGCTTGAACAAACCCAGATCTCTCAGCCTTTCCTGACACAGCTGCCTAGTCCTTGAATAATCTTTGTGGCCCTTCTCTGGCCCCCTCCAGCCTGCCCACATCTGTTTTGTATAGCAGGAACCAGTTTTGAAGACAGTATTCAAGTTATGGCCTGAGAAGCTCTGAGTGGGACAATGACATCCTCATCTCTGCTGGTGACAGGAAGCAGGCTGGGGGTGAACAAGGAGTTGGGAGGGGACAGAGCCAGAAGAGTTGACCCCATCTGAAAGGGCTGAATACCTGCCTGCTGAGGGGAAGTAATGAATGAATTCCTTATTTTGCTTCGGTTACACATAGCTTGTGCTTTACCTATTATACTGTCTTTATCGCAGCCAGCAAGTTTTCTCACTTTCAGCCTTCCAGTTCTTCTCCCATCCAACTGAGAGAGGAGTGAATGAGCGGCTGTATGGGGTTTAGCTGCCTACTGGGGTTGAACACAACATCTGTGCTGTAAAAATGAAGAGAAAGGCAAAATAACAGATTATTTTGTTTCTGGTTAAAACAAATGTTGCAATAAAGTTGCAGGAAAAGAGATTTAGAAGTTATCACAAAGTTATGGAAGAGATTTTCTTGGGGGCCATGATGGCTTTACCATGGAAACCTTTGAGATCCACCTAGACAGAAACATCTCACGAAGGCACTGGAATGTGTTGCCCAGGGAAGTTGTGAATGCTCCATCCCTGGCAGTGTTCAAGGCCAGGTTGGACAGAGC
>WYDI02007964.1:0-30881 GCA_009867235.2 Psittacus erithacus | reverse complement strand
GTCAAGGTCCCTCTGGATGGCATTCCTTCCCTCCAGCGTATCAACCGAACCACACAGCTTGGTGTCATCAGCAAATTATATGATGCTTATTGTTTCATTATGACAAGGGTGTATTTTATGCCTTTTAGAACATGCATTTTTTTATGGGTTCAGCCTGCTGTCAAGAAGAAATGGATGCAGTAAAATGCATGAAAAAAGGCATAAAAGGCATTGAAGGCAGGTGTTTTCTCCAGAATTTGATCACTGTTCTATATACAAGTATGAGTAATGTGTGATCATTTAACATCCTTATTACTGAGTACAAAAAATTAGAAAACAAAACAGAAAATGTATTAAAGATAATTTTCTGCAGATGTAACCCAGCTCTAGCCAAGCTCAAAGCTTTTGTGATTGCTAAATGACACACAGCATTATAACCCACTTTCCTTGAACAAGAATGAAGGAATCAGTGACCACACATCAGCTGAACCGAAGTAGTTGGCTGCATGTATAGTCTTAGTACACAACAAGTGCAGGGTGAAAAACATCAGCTAAACACCTTTTCTTGTATCACCAGACCTGCTCAGGTGGTCACTCACAGCAGCTCACCTGGTGATGCTCACCTTGATGCTCAGTCATGGAGCAGAGGTGACTTGCCAACTCCAGCAAATTGTCCCTACTCTGAAGAGTTTTTCTTCAACTTACGTAGCTGGAGAGTACCTTCCAAAAAGTCACTTTAGTGTTAAGGATAAGGTGTCCTGAAAGAAAGCTCTCAAGCTAAGAAAAGGTTTTGTTTCTAAAGTTATGTGAAAGCTGCTTTGAACTTATGGCTTCCTTTAACTTTCAGAGCTGGAAATGGTCTCCCAGCAACTGGCCACAAGCAGCAAAGAGCTGGAGCTCATCACAGCCAAGCCATGTGGTCTCCCTCCTTCTGGAAGCTGGAGGGTAAGTAGCACATGAACACAGAGCATCCAGTCTGTGTGGGAAACATCTTTTCACTCACACTGAGAGAACCTCATTGGGGAGGAGTGGTCACTCTTTTGTTTTAACTTGCCCTACTGGAGTGGCACAATAGACAGCAAAGTTTTTGTACCCATTTGCAGAAGGAAACTTGTTACTGAAATTATTTTGCCGCTGTTACTGCTTTGCTGCAAAGATTGTACAGTCAGAGTTTACCTTCAAAAATCCTTTTAAAAGGATGCTGCTTATGAGAATTAGTCTCAACCTCACGTTTACTTCAGAAACAGCTGCCAAACAAGCTCTCCTTGCTGTTCAAATGCCTGTTTATCTTTTGCTGGAGGTGCGTGAGAATAATTTGCACTGGTGAAAACTGAGCCCCTGATATACCAAATAGAGATGAAGGAAAGATTAATTATTTGAACCAAGTCCCAGATGGGAGCCTCGAATCTCAATAGAAACTTTATGGATGGTTTCTCATCTCCTTTTATTGGGCTGGTCTCTGATCTCAATAAGACTGTTATTTTTTTTTTTTTACTCACCTTGTTTAATTCTTCTAAGTTTGCAAAAAGTCTCCATAAATCCACATCCAAGAGAAGTTCGTTACTCTGGAGGTATTTTAGAGTGTTCATAAATACCTTCAAAACCAAAACAAATCCATGTAATCTACTGTTTGAGGCAATTCAATGTATCTGTCCTCTTTTTTCTCTTTTTCCTGAAGAGAACGCTTTCTGTGCACTGTAATTCTTATTAAATGATTATTTCATCTGGGGAAGGCAGAAGATGACACTCTGTAAAACTTTTCCAGACCTGCCTGAAGGCTAAATATTGGATTTTGTGTGAGGAGGAGGGTACGAGTGATGTCCCTGGGGTGTTCTGTGGCTGCCACAGAGGCAGCTATGTCCCTGCTGGATCCTCTAGCATTCTTTTTGTGTGAAAGAATTAATAACATCAGAGTCATTGTTACAAATTTCTATAATGATGACTTTTTCAAATGCTTTCCTCCATATCCCATGTCCCTGCTCTATAGAAGTTGTTTAGAGTTAGTATGGGTGTTAAGAAATGGTTGGAATAGTGTATGTAGAGGGCTCATGAAGGTTTTTCGTTTCTTCAGATTGTTTTATTAACTTGTACTGACAGAAAACTGTATGTGTACTTATTAGCTGTTTAAGATTTTATAGTATTTCAGCCCTGATGGTGATCTTGGAGCTGTGCTGAATCTGACCTAAATCTGAAAAAGGCTTAAACAATGTAGAATACTGAGTAGAGTTTTTGCATATGTGTGAAAAGCACCAATGAAAAAAAATAAACCCACCAAGCTATCATCCAGGTGCCAAGACTGAAGAGTTAGTGAGAGGGTTTGCTTAGCCTTATGTAATTCTTGTAACCATGGGCAGTTGAACTGGGAGCTTAAAGGGGGTTTACAGTGGTCTTAAAGTTCCCTGTGGAGATTCGTTAAAATCAGTGGAATATTTCTATACTGGGAATTATTTAGAGTAGAAGGTATCTCCAAAACTGGCTACCCAAATTCAGTGGGTTTCCTCTTTGGCAGAAACATTTGGGAAGCTAGCATGGATTGAATAGTTCATCATTCACAGGTCACACAAGCCTGGCTGAGGTTTGTCTGTGGATTCCTACATCAGACTCACCAAGGGGCCTGCGTGTCTCCTGTTGTCCTCATCCTTCTAAGGATTCACCTGTTTTCAATCTTCTCAGATTCCTGAACAAAGAGCATGGAAGGAAAAACACTTCCATCTTGCCTTGGACTAACAGCTGATTCTGGTCACCCCCTTTCCCTTCCTGTTCTGTCCCACCAGGGAGGAATTCAGCCCAGTTCTCTATTCCCTGTTCTTCGCAGTACTTCTTGTACTGACTGATCTAATTTCTCAGCAACCTGGAAAATGTTTCACTAATCTTTTCCTTTGACTAATGAGGAAACAGAAATTTTCTCTGCAGAATAAGAGAAAAGTGATAGGAAGATATTTAGGGAAGCTTCTATCCTTTTAAATAGGTACACTAACTTTTGACGTGTGCTGAATCCAATTTGTGCAGCTATTGTATCAGAGTCTAATATTCTTGTCCATGTTTCAAAGCACTTAAAATTCACCATGATGGAGACAATTTGGAGTTTTTGGAAGTAATATTAGAACTACAGGTCTGCTGAATTCTGAGATTTTCATGCTCTAGTTAGGATGATGTAACCATGGCTCCATATGAAGTTAAACTAAGATTATTGTGTTATAGACCAGTGATAGAGAAGCATCTAGTATAGTCAATTGGAGAGTGGCTTCAGTTCACCATTAGTGAGAGGAATAGTAGAGTATCAGCTGAAATTACTGGCAGGATCTGCAATCAGATGGTGTTTGCAAAGCACTAGAAAGTGATATCTGGAAGAAGAGATACTATAAGGAAGTTAAAAACCAAAGGGAACTGTGGAAACAGGATGAGCAGGCAGGATGGGAGAAAAACCAAGTGCTTAAGCCATTCCCCCACAGACACTCAATGAGAGGTTACAGGCGGCTTTATGTCTGCCATGCTGACAGCGTGGCAAATACTTATTTTTGAGAAATGAAATCTGAAGTTACCATTTTGAGAACCAGCAAATGATCCAGAAAGTAGGTGCATTCGCTTGTGAAAAGTTCCCACACTGCTGCTTCTTTTTTCACTTCGGACCGGCTGTCGACATCTTTCTGCTCTGTCTGTTGCATCTTTATAAATTCATGCCAAGATTTACTCTATTGATTGAAGAAGAAAGAAAACCACCGACTGTTAGAAAGAGCCTGACTGCCGGGGTTAGCGATTCTTCTGAAGGCTTAAAGAGGCCTTTAAAAGAGATTTTAAAAGCTGATGTTTTCCTCCAAAATACTGGTAACATTAAAGTATTGAATTTGAAAGTAACACAGTATGATAGTCTATGTTTGAAGGATGCTGTATGAAAAAAATCTGTTGTGCTGCTGCTGGAAAGCAGGGATGTATGATAGCTTTCAATTTTCCAGATGGTGTAATCAAAGTACAGAGGGACTGGGTCTTCACAGGTACTTAGATGTTTTGTTTAGTCCTAAGATATCTGCTACCATCTCACTGACCTGCTTCAAAGTCAGTTCCTTGCTAATCCCCTTGCCCCTCCATTTCATAGAAACATAGATTCGACTAGGTTGGAGTAGACCTTCAAGATCATGAAGTCCAACCATTACTCCAGGACTTCCAAGCTGACCATTACCCCAGGACTTCCAAGCCAACCATTAAACCATGACACTAATGGCCTCAAAAATATATCTTATGCTTATGCATCAATTTTACAAAAAGGTCTCATATCCACATTAATGTAATGAAAAATGGTAACTTGAATATAAGGCAAATTTTTTTATCCCCTTCTTGAAATATCCTTGGTACAGTATACTTAGCATTTTGATACCTTAAAGCAGAAAAATTCATACGTGCTGCAGTCTATGATCTTAACAGTTGAAAGACAGTTTTCCAGATCAGATACTTGCTTCTGTTTGTCTTTACCCTGTTGAATAACAAAAAAGTGCCCTTGGTTCATACCGTGTTTTAGACCATTAGGAAGTTTACACAGCTCAGCTACCTTGCTCTGATCTGTAAGGAGCTTGCCCTTAACTGAGTGATTTCCTTTTATCTCCAAGACTCTCCTACACAGACATGAAGCAGTGATGGCAGGTTTACTTGTAGCTATGGGTGGGGTGTGTAGGTATGTCAGGTATTATTTATGTAACACAGAAATTTTTGCCAGGGCAACTCATCAGTACAGTAATAACAAATAATGAGCTACCCTCAGAAGACAGAGCAAATAAAAGGCTTTGCTTCCTTCAGCCCTGTCAGAAGTAGGGAACAAAAACCTCATGGTTGAAATCATCCTCCTGCCACAGGCATGCAAAGTTTGCAGGCTTGTTTATTTTTTTGAGCTACAAGTTGAAAAATGCTCCTTTGGTCAGCTGCAGAGTAGTGTCTATAAAATGAGCTTTAGAAAGCTTGGAGAGCAGGAGGAGTTTGTGTGAGGGATCATGAAATAAATACGATTGCTTTTGGTTTGGCTTTAGTTTTCAGGCCAACAGTGCCATGTAAAAAGTTTAACCAATATTTATGAGCTATAAATTAGTGCTGTGAGCATAGACTTGTAAGGTAAGTCTATATGTTTGCTGATGTTTTATCTGCTCTCAGGAACAGTACGCTCTTACTTTATGGATTTCTGTTGTCTGAACTTTAGGCACTGAATGCAAGCCAATTTTGAAATACGTGTTTGATTATAATATTTGAAATTCAGAGTTTAAGCTCAACTCTTAATTTGGAAGTTAGCTTGAAATGAAGCAGAAATGGTAATGTAATTTTATATATACCCACTTAACCAATGTACCCACAAATTTCATGGCATTCTATAGTTTCAAAAATCACTTTTGGCTAAATATCAAATGCTTTTTATTGCTGATTTAAAAATTTTCAGTTTTAGACCATGCTTCTTCAAATCGTATAAGAATGCTATCAAATGAAGTGGGGATTATTGTATGTGTTAATCCAAGTATTTGTTTTGGTTTCACTTGCACAAACTCTCCTTTGATAGCTGAGATTTAGAAGATAAAATGCAAATAATTTGAGAACAAGACTGCACACAGTTCCCTGATTAGGAGTGCAAAGATATCAAGACACTTGTAAATGATCTTTTTTGGAATGATGAACAACACTCGGAAAGGCAATTTGAATACCATAGTAGGTGAAAATTTTCATAACTGGAAAAGACACAGAAATGTGTTAGACAAGGAAATTAACTGAACTGTGTTGGTGTTTATGCTTATACTGGCAAGTGTGTGTGGGGGATGCCCATGAGGACAGGAAAGGCCTATGAAAGCATCCAGAAAGCTACTTTTATGGGTGGAGCCTACATCCCTCCCATATGAGTGGGAGTTAGGCAAATATTCCAGAGCCCTAAGGGCCTAAGATCTAGCTTGGCATGCAGAAAATACAGGATACGCTATGGTCAAAGCAATGATGATACTGGCTCGTCCACCTTGTGCCCTCTTACCCTGGGGAGCCGCACTGGACCTGCTGCCATCCCTGAACACCTTGAATGAGGGAGAGCTCTTGCGCTCTCCTCCCACCTTAGGGCACCTCTCCTTCCACCACCCATGGGGATGGGAAGCAGCAGCACTGACTGTTTTCATGTGCTAGTGGCTGTGCTGGAGCTACCTGCCTTCATTGCAGGTTAATGCCCAAGTCCAGGGTGGGCTAAGACCTCTGAGCTCAGCTCACCTGCTGGCTGCCATTTTCCAGGGGCAATAAAGAAACTCCTTTTTACCCAGGTTAGCTGTGGGAGAAGGCAAGGTCAGAGCAAGAGGGAACAAAGAAGTTAAATACTCACAACTCCTCTTTTGGCAAATGGCCACCTTGGCTTTTTGGACTCTAATGGGTAAAACAAGCATGTTGTTAGTAAGGAAAGAAATAACTAAAAATAAAACTGTTATTTTATGTTTGGGGCTTTTTTAAGATGAAGCCTGATATACCATACTCTACTTGGCTCAAACTTAATACTTGCATTTAGACAGTTTGTGCACCAGACTTGAAATCCATTAAGCCTGCTGGGTTCCTTCCAGCAAGAATTATGTCTGTCTGTGATGGAATCTTGGATGATGCTAAACGCTCCCACTTGCTGCAGATGATCAGTATGTGATTGCCAGTTCTTTACATGGGAAAACATATCATACCTTAAGATATTAGTTGTTTTGAAGCAAGGATTAAGCTTTGTCTGCTCATTAGTGATACCTTGAAGCTATTTAAAACTCCTGTGAAAAACAACCCTACAAACTCTGAGCCACAGATCTGTCATGGGGCTGGCACAATGCTGTAGGCTGTAACTTCATGGTCCTTAGTGGGGTACAGGGAAAGCTAGGGATCTAGATGTAGGAACGCACCAGTGAGAGGTGAGGAATGCCTGTGTATGTTCAGCAAGAAATTTGGAACGAACTTCTATATGTGGCACCTACCTTCAGGCAGGTGTGTGACTGGGAATCACAGTCAAAACTTTCTCCTTTTGGTTTTTGAAGGCCTTTGTCACTGTCAGGGGATGGCTGGCTTGTTTCATGAAGCTGCTGGTGGCGACCTTGGCTGACTTATTTTTTAAGGAACTTTGATCTCTGGTCACCAGCATTTTCTGGTCTCCAGCAGTCACTCTGCACACTATATTATGTTCCACAATAGGTATTTGTGGAAGTTGCTTGCAGGTCTACATTTCACTGTTGGAAGTTCTTGTGAGCAACCTCGAGCCATAAGTTGGGTCTGCTACCCTTGTGATTGAACACTGCTGGAAAGGTTGCATGGGCCAATCTATTCCCTCTGCTTGAAACTGCACAGGTTGGGATTTGTAACTCAACTGCTTGTGGATGCAGATCCTGGCTTGGGCTCTGGTTACACCTGGCTTATGGAGGAGGGAGTTGATCTGTGTCCTCCCCACCTCATCACCTATTACATTTTGCATTCAACAGCAACATTCAGGCAAAAAGAATAAACTGAGGGGAATTTTTAAATTAGCAATGCAGTCTCTGGTGTGGGCTAACAGGATCCCCTACAGAGGCTGTGCTGCCTCATGTGTACTCGTTGCACTGATCCTCCCCCCCCACCCCACGCACTCATGCGTTTTCAGATGAACAAACCCCACCCCATATCTGACCTGCACTTAGCAAGGGGGCGGTGTGGGGCAGGTAGTCCATTGCACTGTCTGACACCAGGAGGTCTCCAGGGAACACCTCGAGTCCTGGCAGACTCACTACCACAGAGCTACGCCTGCGCCTGGCTGGTCTGTGTGATAAAAAAGCAACAACAACACGTCATCTCTCTCTCGTCATGGCTGCAGAGGAAGTTCTGATGCGCTCCTTTGAACTAAAACCCCCAAATCACAGCGGCTGTGAAATGATGTGCTAAAGGAACAATGAGTACAAAATTTCAGTGATTGACAGGAGATATCTAATTATCTTTCTAACTCCACATTGTTGCTGAGATCAAGGTGCTTGTGACCATGGCTTGCCTCAGATAATAGGTACTTAGGGAGCTTAAACATTGGAAACTCCTGGGTTCTTCTGAGATTAGGCAAAAAACTGAGTGGAGATTTCAGAATGTGTGTTTTGGTGCTGGAGAACAAAGAAGCAGTTAAATCCCATGTCCCTAGTTGATATGTGGATTGTCATTGCTTTTAACCTTCATATAACTGGAGTGATTTCAAGAAAAGATGGCATACTAGTGAAATAGTTAAAATGTTGGGTATCTATTTTTTAATATTTAACCTTTTGGCAAATTTGTGCTATTGTTTTTAAATCTTTTTGACACTTTTCTGTTAATTCAAATATTTTGTGTTTTGAATGTAATATGACTTAGTGGCCCTGCTGATCAAAACCAGATGGCTCTTTCTAACTGTTGTTACTAATTGAGGGTGTTGTCCAGGATGTAGATCTATCAAGTGAAGTGACACAGGCATTCTGTATCCAATAGCATGTTTGTGCCAGAGCTTGCATTCAAATACAGAAACTACTGGTGCACATCAAAATCTTCTTGTGTTTTGCTAGTAACTCACACCAATACCTAATTAATTGTGTTAGTGTACTGCTGCAAAGTGACTGGTGCCTACAGTTGCCTTTTTTCTGTCTTCAACTGACTGATGCATGAAGAATGTATTAGAGTTAAAAGGATCAGTAGCTAAGTAGCTGAGGGAGGAAGCATGAAGTGTGTGTACATATATACATTTTTTTCTATTTTACTTTCATTTTACTATTGTGTACAGTATTTTAGGTCAGTTAAATGTAATTCTTACTGCCTTTTTTTTTTTTGCCTAGGCAGATATGTTACTGAATATCTAGCTACTCGCCAAGGCGTGATGTGAAACCTGGCAGGTATGTTTTTCCCCATAAGTGCATGAATAGTCACTTGTCAACTTACCAAGTTGCAGGTGAGCTCTGATGGAAAGAACTGGGATTTGATATGCATAGCAGGACATGGAGGTTATGCTTTTTGTTAAGAACTGACAGTGACATTGCTTGCAGTTGCTTTAGCTAAACCAATTGAATTGTATAGATGAAAGACTGGTCCTAACAACAGAGGGCTGTAGGCTAACAGAAGGTACAGGTCTTGGACTTTTAACACTTGAAATATGGGCACATTACAGCTTGAAAACTACATGCTGAGGAGTTTACAATGTGCAATGGTAGAGTTCTCTGAGTTTTTCCTTTTCTGGTAGTCCTGCTGAATGGGGAGCATTGGATCTGTTTATTTAGCTGGGATTTACAAGAAGACTGAGGTTTAGCATGAAATTGAACCTAACACATGGTTCATTAGAGCTTTTGTGGGTGGGGTCTGTTTCTTGGTTGTCTGCAAGCCCATACCAGTGCAGGGAGACCGCTTCCTTCTGAGGTGTGCTGGGTGCTACCCAGTGGAAATTTTAAGTGTTGGTAACCATTGCATTAAGGTGCTTCTGAAACCTTCAGTAATGCTACAATGTAGTCTCTAGGGCAGCTGAGTTATTATACAACCCAGATGCTGCAGTATAATACAAAGATAATTATTAAAGTTGTCACTCCTGTACTAGGAGACTTATTTCAGGTTTGACTCACAGAAAATTTTGCCAATGTGTTATTGATTTTTAAAGTATCTAGCCTACTTCAATTTCAGAGTATATTTTGAAGCTGGAGGCGAGTGGCTTATGAAGATAAGTAATGGGAACACTTAGATGTGTATCTGCATCATGCCTTTGCAATCTCACATGCATGGGCCAATTAATGACTTGCATGACTAAATGATGCACTCATGCTTCACAGATGAAGGCACAGGTATCTGTTATCAACTGGCCTGATGTCTAGATGTCTTGGACACATTAGATGTTTTTCTTGGGTTTCCTGTAGAAATTGAACTACTGGAGTGCTGTGTAATGCACTTTGCTGGTTTTTGAGTCTATACGCAATGTTTTTAGAACCTGTTCATGCCTATAGACCCCATAGCTTTGCTTTTCCTTTAGATTTTTTTTTGGTTTTGTTTTGTTTTCTTACAAGGAGCAGAGGACTGAAGTGTTGAGTGAAACAAACCCTTGTACTTAGGGATAACTTCAAGCACCTGAAGAATGGAACAATTCTTCCTTTAATCTACTTGTTTTGTGAAGCAAGATAAAGTCATAGATTAGCATTACAAAGTTATGGAACGTTATTAAAGACACTGAAGCAGCTCATGGTCTGGAAAAATAAATATCCTGTGTATATAGTTGTTTGTAGGGCATAGACAGTTTCAGCTGATTGTTTTTTACAGGATTATATCTATCTATAATTTTAGCCTAAATAGATGTCCCAAGGAGCAGACATCTGTATAAATCATCTTATTTAAATAACAGGTATGTTAGTTATAGGAGTACCCATTAGATAACAATAAAAGCAACTGAAGGGGTTATGAAGGTCAATGTTGTAGGGTGGTCACAGTATTGAGGTAGATGCTAGGCATCATCCAAGCCATTCAGGGAGCGTATTTGAGCTCCCTGAATCAAAGAGTTAGTATGACACTTTACAGGCATGGGAGACATTAAAAGAAGAAGAGGAGCATTTCAAGACAGATGAGGCCAGCTCCCCCAGTTAATTGAAAAGGAGCTGCCTTGGCAGTTACTGAGAGGACTTTTCTTTAGGTGGTTGTCTTTAGGAAATAGTGCAGTCCAGTTTTCCAGTGAGTCTCTGATACACTGAGTGGTGCAAGGAGAAAATGAGCTCAGAGTAAAGGTTTTATTTTATTAAATTTCCTTCCACAGCAGAGTTGGCTTTAGCATCTTGCCTTGTCCCAGCCACACCACTCTGTCCTCTTTGCTTATTTATTTTGGCTGATTATATTTAATCAGCACCATTTCAGCATGTTGCTATGCCGACAGAGATGTACTGGCATTCCTGACTGAGGGCTGTGTGTGGGAAAGATGCTCAAAAAGAGCATTTCTGCTCTAAGAAAGACTTTTGAAAGTACAGCCTGGGAGTGAGGAGAAGAGCTATTCATTAAAACTGAAGGATGGATGTATGATTTTTAACTGGGTTGATATATAATTTAGTCTTGGAGGACAGTTGCCAACTGTCTCAGTGTGATTCTAGACAGGGAGAATAACCTGACATTTCAACAATTTTCTCTGGCTGTGATAAGAAGGGATTAGCTGTTAAGGAATTAGACTGATGATTTGGATAAAGAAAGAGCTGACTATAGCCTTTGCCCAGACCTTGAACTAAATTCAACCTGATAAAAAAAGCTTAAAGCAGAAATTTATTTTTGTTATTACTGGTTATATATTTTTATATATACTGAGTATTTTTGTTTTGTAATTTTACATTCTAATATTGGTCAAGACATAAAAAATAGAGATTCTGATACATCATCCAAACCTGCTTTGATCAATCTTTCCTTTTGGTGGCTATGGAACAAAGCTTTTGTTGCTCCTTGTGTGATTTCTTGATTTCTAAAATGTCTGGATAGAAGTCCAGGGCCAATATATTTGCTGGCATATAGTGGCTTCCCTCTGAAGATGCTCGACAAGTAACATTAAATGTTCAGCGTTCTTCTGTTTAGCCATTTGCATTCAGTATCCTTCAAATTCTCCCCTGAAGTTTGCTGCAGATAACACAAATCTTCACCTTGTCAGTGAGATACATATTACAGTTGTGAGTTTGGTCAGGGCAGATTCTTCCCATAATAGGTACGGATCACCTGTTTTCAAATCAGGATGCGAAGATGTCTCCCTCCCTTCCTTTCTCAATTGTTGTTGTTAATTAAAATTACTAAAGAGTGGGTTGGAAATTGCAACAGTTCAGAAAATCTAGGAGGCCTGTTCTGCAGGGAACATGATTTCAGATGCAAGCAGACATCTGTTAACCTTTGTTTATGGAGCTGCCTTGTGTAATGACTCAGACTGCATCAGCCTGCTCTAACTCATCCAGCCCCAAATATAAACGTGCTTGAAACACAGACCTGTTTATAAACTACAGGTTGTAACAGAGCTTTTACCTGAAAAATGAGTAAACATTGGGAAGAACAGGAGATACAGCTCACCTAATGATGTTCAACGCATTAACAAGCGAAATACTTTATGATAGAGTGGCAGAAGAAGTGTATTGTTGTTGTTGTGGGGCCATATCTGTCTTTGCCAAGACTCGCTCACCAGTGCTTGTACTTTTAATATACCTCACTGTACTTTTAATATACCTGAAATCTTCAAGGGGATCATGCAGTCTAGGGAGCACTGCACTATCAGCGAGAGAGGTAGGGCTACTAGGGGAGGTACTAGCTCCAACTTCCTTGTTGCGTCAGGAAGAAAGTAAACTTTGTTTCCCTTCTGTAAATTTGAACTTCTGGAGGAAACAAACATGGCCGAATTGAAACAATTTCAAATCAAGCTTTTACAGTCTGACAATTGCTTGTAAGATCTTGATGCAAATCACTGCACAGATCTATGGCATGCAGAACCTTATATTGCTTGCACTTGAATTGCAAAATTCAAGAATTCTTCTTAGTCTGTAGGATTAACAATCTCCCATTCTAGTAGCAGACCTAGATCTGCTTTGTTCATGTATGAGAACAATATTGAGCTGTTCTGCTAGCTTCTTTGCTCCCTTTTTCCTCCCCACAAAGTTTTGAAGAATGTTGCTCAAGATTATGAGATGTTTAACATTCTTCAAGCAGAAACTTGACACTGCTAATCCAAACAACCAAACCTTTTGGCAGTTAGTTCTTAGTGCAGAGCTATGATGGTCCAGCTGAAATATTGCATGAAATATAGCTAAACTTGTTGGAGAGGGCCAGCTTTGAAGGGAAATCTCATTAAAAAGTTTAGTTTAACAAGCTGGTGATAGGCATTTCACAAAACCAATCTATGAATTGAAGTTGAGTTACGCATATGCCTCACTGTTCAGTTTTGTCTTAGAGTGAAGTGGATTCGTTAAAAATGTAGAGAAGTGAAGCTTAGGATAAGATAAAACAAATATATGCATACCTTTGTATAGGCAATCCACACTGCTGAAAAAAAGTGAGATATTCTAGTTAGTTGGTCAGAAAGCAAGCAAGCAGTCTGATTTTATTAAAAAAAAGGTATTTATTATGGACTTAGGCATTGGTTTGTTATTTTTACTGTTGTGGAGAAAGAACTTGTTTGATATCTATACTATTTTCTATATTTGAAGGAGGGGGGAAATACCTTTTGGTCTGTGGCACTAAACTACCCAGTTAGCAAAGAGCTATGCACCTATTTGACACCATCCAGTTCAGTTCAGTGAAATGTGTGTAGGTGCTTTGTGTAAGGACAGAGTCAAGCATATGTCTGAATTCAACTGCTTGCGCAAGTAACGTATGGTCTTTGAGAGTAGATCTGGAAGCAAAGGTGGCTTATGCAGTGCCTCTTCTTTTGTCCTTGCAGTGAAGTTACGGGGGATAGCTGAATGGTAGTATAGTTCTAGAGAAAGAAGTAAACTAGAAGCTAGCAAGCTTCTAAGCTAGTAAGATAGCTCCTCCTTGCTTATTACTGACACCGGTGCTTGCTGGACCAGTGTTTCTTTGTTTTTTGGAGCTGAACATAAAACTGAAGGGTGCCAGCTAGTGGCAGAGCTGGCAGAGGTAAGTGAAAATCATAAAGGGTATGGGACCTCTTCCTTTGGTAGTAGGAAACCTTACATTTGGCTCAACCATCTTGAATGACTTCATTCTTGGGTTTTGAGGGGTTAATAATCCTATACAGTAAAACAGAATAGAGAACTGCCTTGATTTAGGAGGAACCCTACTGAAGGATCCTGGAAAGAATATCTTGTAAAACCCAAACTAGAACTGGATGAATCATTTAGTTTTGTTCTTTCGTAGCCCTAAAACCAGTTATACTGGACCATTAGGGTGAATGGACAGAGGTGAGAAAGAGTGGCCGTGTGCAGGAGCAGACTAGGCCAACCTGGTCTCCACAACACAAGTCTGAAACCATTGTCTCTTGCTGATTTAGAAGGAAACATCTCCCTTCCTGATGAGCACAGAAGTTGGTCTGTTATACAAAGGAACACAAGCCAGGCTGTAATTCAGGTTAAGAACTGTGATTTTGTTTATGCACTTTGCTATGATGGACCAACACTGAATACGCAAGACTGAAAAAGAGATTGCATGATTCTATTTCTCTTACCTGGACACCCTCCTGTGGTGTAGGGCTGGGACTAGGGACTCTCCTAGGCAGGGTAGCACAGTTGGTTCTCCAGGAGTTCTGTAGTCTCTCACTGGGACTGCCATTGCTGAGAGGACCTTTTTGGCCTGGCGATTTTGACCTGGGGCTGGCAGATGCTGGATTTGCAATAGTTGTTTCAGACTTGGCTTTGGAAGACAGTAATTTTGCATGAACACAAGAAGGCAATGACAATGAGGAATTTGTAGTACACCGAGGTGGACTCTTACAAATGTGGTGGAGAGAGCCATTGTATTCCTTTAGATTCCCTGGCTGAGCTGCGTCAGAACAGTCCTGGTATGACAGTGCTTGTGAAGCAGAGGTCATCCTTAGACGCCTTAGAGTTGGGGAAGTGGAAATTCTGGCCAGAGCATGCCGGTCAAACTGGAAAGGTGTGTGGTGACTCCCAATGGACTCCTCCATAGGAAGCTTCAGAAGTGAAGACTCTGTATAGCCTCGTCTTCGAATGTAGTCATCTGGAGGCATGGTGGTGTCCATACAAACTGATACTGCCTGTGTTTCACAGCAGCTGAAGACATCTTCTGGACTGCTGCTTCCAGACAAAGCAACATTTTCCTTATGAAGATCAGATTCCCTGTTTAGAAGTTCTACACTAATGCAGGTTTCTTTGACCAGGTCTGGAGAATAATCAGACCTTGGTTGTTGCATTCTTTATTTGCAGCATGAAGATTTATAGCTGCTAGGAAACATGACCAGAAAAAGTTCTTAGTAACTTGCCATATGAACTTTTATATGGGAAAACACACAAATGGAAAAAAAAAAAATCTAAGCAAAATAATGTAGATACGTGCATTAGCACAGGAACAATTGCCCACGCTTCAAATCCTGCTTAAATGCAGGTTTTAGCACAGTTTCAGGACCCAATTTCAGTATGTAATGGTTTAAGTGGAGGCTGACTTTGAGTGTACAAGCAGTGTCAGCATCAGTCGGTAGAATGAATTAGATAGTAATGAGTAATCCTGTAATTAGGAGCTCTGCCACCTAACTTCTTGTCGCCATTCCCCCATCAATAAGTGAGTTTATGACACTGCTGTATGTGAGGTAAAAATGAAATCACTAGCTCTCAGGACTCTTAATTGTTGCAAAATCGTTTATGTACAATACTAATTACTTGCTGAATGCTTAAGCAAATGCGATTTGAAATTTATGTAAGGTGAGTCTAATCACTTCTGCTTTTTTTTTTTTTAATCAGGAAAAGTATTTTGTAGTAAACATTATGTAGACAACAAATCAAAGTAATCTGTTGATTGATCAGTAAATAATCTTATGTTCTGTGATTCATGAAGCTCTATTTTTAAGTATTTTGATGACTAGTCTCCAAAACTGGGCTGTCATTTCAAGTTACAGCTGAAGATTATTAATTCAACCTCTTCAATCTATTATTTAATTCAGTTTGTTTGCGAAAAGGAATCTTAAATCTGCTCATGATTGCTGGCTTCTTTTAGGGACTTTCATTTATTAGAATGAGGTTATTCAAACATATATTGACTTTTTTGTGAGCTACTGAACATCACATATTGAATAAGTTTTTTTGTCTAATTATATAGTCCCATCAGATTGATTTATAAAGGCACTAGAAATAAATTCTTTCATTAAAGTTCAAAGTATTGGTTTTTACAAACTCCTCAGCTGTTAGAGGACCAGCATTCAGATGCTTACAGGAATAAAAACCACATCTTTATGATGGAAATGACTTCTTTCACAACTGTGGTGAATAGCTACAAATATGTTAGCATCTATTCATTCTTCTTTAATAGATAAGGGCTAATTAACTCATACGTTTTTTAAAATGGACTAGAATGAAAAATCACATTCAAGATATATCATGAATAACAATAATGACAAATGATTACTATTTTCTACTTCTGAGCAAAGATATGATTCCATATGCACCATTGCTCTGAGATTTGCTGTTACTGCTGTTAATCTTTCAAGACTTTTGTGAAGTGCAGTTGCATCAAACTGATCATTGTTTGGCCAGACATTGTTTGCTTTTTATTTTTTATTTCTTTTTAATAACTACCTCTTCTTTGTGCAGAATTTTGTAATTTGACATGGAGCGTCCAGATTTTCATGGGACTAGTGTTCCATTGCTGAAGTAGGAAAGATTAAAGACATCTTTTCATGGGAAACTTGTATTCAAAATAGGATCTTTTTTGCTTTTCAGTTTAATAAGCTAGTTTTTTTCTTTTAAAAAAAGTTAAAACTTACTAAATTCTTTATGAGTGTTCATGAGTTACTTTAATGAGTAAGTAGAATAAAGCTGCAAAATATTTGTAAAGGAAATATATTGTTAAAAAAAGTGCAGAAATAAGCCATGCATACGCAGAAAATTTAACATATATCAATAAACTTACCAAGGCAGCCAAGTGAAGATTTATCAACTTCCAGTATATCACATCCTTTTCACATGCTATTAAATGACGTTTTCAACAAGTGCTTGATTAACTGCTACTAGGCTTAGCAGTAGTATTTTCTCTTCTAACGCCACCTTACTGACTGCTGGTATAGAGAACTAGTTTTTCTTCTTGTAGATTTGTTTCTAGGGGATTTGTTTATCAAGTCAGACGGAAGTGGCTTCAGGATGAATGCCCATTTACAAAAGGTAATATGATCCATACCTTTTAGTAAACTTCATTCCTTTCATAATATTTTGGGCGTATTTGTCACATTGATAAAGTTTGTCAAGAGAAATGTCAGTCAAGTATATAATCAGTTGCAAGAGCAGATGAAATTCCTCCACCCCTGTCCAACAATCCATTTCCCTCCTCCTCCCCCCAGCTTGTCTTTATTAATTTGGCTGGATCTAACTACGCATTGTTCATCCTTCAAGGAAGAATAGTAGTGATATATCCCTTTATTACATTATTTACAGTAAAAGTTTAATTTTAACAAATGTGCTAAATATCTGAGTAATTCTGAACACTGATTTTAGTATTCGAGTATTTACAAATTAATCCAAACATCAGTAATTGACTGCGTGTGTGTGTGTGTGTGTGCATTGCAGAAGTGATTGGAAACCATCAGAACTGATTCAAGCACTATTTGGTTGGCTGAACTGAAAGAGAAGCTTCGGAAAAAGATAACTTATTTCGTACATAACTTGTGAGGAAGCACTAACCTCCAAAAATGTTCAAAAATATTGTGTAATTAACACACATTTTCAGAGGGTTGAGTGAACATTTGCAAATGTAGGCAGCCTTTGCAGGATGATGCTTTCATTTTCTGTAAAGACTTTTTGAAAACACATCCACAAACCAAAATGTGATACCCTAAAACTGGTGTCAGTGCCTTTGATTTTGTTTAGCTTTGGATGTGACTATGGGTTGAGGGAGGATTATTCCAAGAGAACGAAATAAAAAAGCAAATTGAAAGACATTATTTGAAAGACTGTGACAGCATTACAATGTTTATTTTTGTTTTCATCCAATTCTGTTTCTAAGAAACAACACTACTGCTAAGATTAGTATCAGTTAATCGAGCACTTGATGAAAATGTCACTTAATTGCGTCTGAAAAGGGTGTGATAAATGTTAAGAGTGCTAGTCTGAGATCAGGGCTGGTATGAACTACTCCCTGGCATTTAGTGCTCGAGCTGGTTTAGGTGGCTTCATGTGTGGCTAGGCAAAAACCTTATTTTAAGGCCACTTTTTTACCAATTAGTTTTGACTAGGACCAGTTGGGTGCCTGGGGTTTTGTATTTTTGTGTTTTGTGGTTGGTGTTGGGCTTGGTGCGGTTTTGGTTGTTTTGGTTTGGTTTGGTTTTGTTGGTTTGTTTGCTTTGGTTTTTTTGTTTGGTTGGGTTTTTTCAATTCTAGCTGAGACTTATCCTTAATGTGATCAGTACACTTATATCAACCTAGTAGCAAGTATATTCTTGTATTTCCATCCCATTTGCTGGTGATATAAATTGAAAGACATCTGGAATTGCCTTTATTCTTAAAAGTTTAAGCATTTTCTTTGTTTAACTTGGGGTCTTTTTGGATGTAAGTGAAATCACAATTGTCCTTATTTTGCCCAGAATTCATTTGCACTGCCTAAGTTGCCTCTTAGACCTAATTGTAATAAAGCAAGTACCTATCTCAGCTTGGACTATGTATGTGTACTTAACTGGCTCCTATCACCACTTCTTCTCATATTACATAAGCTACTACCTTTCCAAACAAGAATCATCCTAGCTCCAACTATAAACTCAGTCCTAGGCAAACCTTTGTCATAGCATTAATTCTATGAACTATAGTTTTCCTCAGAAGCAAATGTAGCCATCATTTAACTGACGGAGATCCAGTTACCTTGCATGTGCTTTCTAAAACAGATAATTACATTAGATAAATGGCTTCTTCTGGTCATAATCTTAACGTTCGTCCTCAAACCTTAGCTTTCTGTCAACTAACTGTACTCTAAAATACACCTCCAATCAGAAGGTAAAGTTAAACAGTTGCCTTTTATCCATCTTTTTCTGGTAGTCTCTTTTGAGCACAGCCAATGTCTCAGTTTGTTGGCCTTTTGCTGACCTGGGCTGTAATGCTGCCATCAGCCTTAGCCATCATCTTTTAAACAGCTGCAGGGTTTGTCAGATGATACCTCTAATCTCCAAGTTAAACCTATGCACCCTTATGGATCAAGATGATACTTTAGGTCAATGATCTCTGCTAACTTTGAACATAGCCACATATATCCTAAATGTTTTCTCCAGCCCTTCTTCCCTGGTTGTTCCAGAAATACACACAGCCAGATGCCCTCGCTGATCTCTGCAGTGACCTGCTGAACTCACACATTAATCATGCTACTGAGCCTCTGTATTCTGAAACCTTATGCTTCATGTCACCTCAGCAATATAGACAGTGGCTCCTTCCCTCATTCCTTATCCCTTTTCACCTGGCAGGTTGCTTCTTAATATAGGAGATGCTGAGATTCTGTCTGTACATCATCTCATCTTCTGGTTTGGTCTAGCCTTAACACTAGGGTAGCCTCATCTTCCAGAGAGCTAACTATAGCCAGGCAGATTAAACGTGCTCTCAGCTTTGCTGCATTGCCTTTTAAAAACTAAGCAATTCTCAGAGTTTGTAGTTTTCTACCTTATCTAACCTAGAACTTAGGCTGAGGTGTAGTCTTCAGACTTGTCTTTCTAAATAGGTCCTTAGAACACAAGAGAAGCTTAGTCTCAAGGCAGAGAAATAAATGAGTTCAGCACTGTCTGTAAGCACCTCACAAAGCTCAATGACAGGAGGTTAGGGACCTCCCTCTAGCTGTAACACACCTACCTGGCCTTTTGGCTACTGATAGCCTTTTTAGGATGGAAGGTCCAGAAATAAAATTATGTGGTTCAGGATTATGCATCTCTAGCTATGCGCCGGCAGGTCCTTCAGAGAGATGTAGGTTATCAGAGCTGGCTGGAAAAGTCCTCAACTTTCTTCCCAGGGTTTCAGGCATCATTTGTTGCCTTTATTCTTTCTTGTGCTTCCCACAAAACCAAGTATAGTGGCTACCAGAACTGGGGCACAAAGTGAGGTTGTGGGTTTCCAGCTAAAATGCAAGACAGTGCTGAGAGCTGCAGGGCAAACCAGGTAATAGTTGGTCCTAAGGTCAAATAGTCTATACGTTGTATCGGTGAGCATCCTAATAAATGCTTAGAACTTCAGAACACACTTTGGCATCTCATCTCTTGGTCTATTGGTAAGATTCCTCTAGGAGCATTTCTGTGGTGAGAAAGTTGGCAGTCTCAGCATGGATGCTTTCACAAGACAGGGTAGAGTTTAAATAGCTTGGACAATACCACAGAGACTATGCAGTAGATGAAGAGATAAAATCTATTTTTCTGGGGAAACATTCACATGAAAACTCCAGTTTCTCTCCCTATGAATGCCAGCCTCAGTCATCTCATGCTTCTCAACTTTTAAGCAAATAAAGAGCAATGGTGCAAAGATAGCAGTCCCTTATGTGTCTCAGTACTGATTCATTCCCTGAGCTAGGACATTCTGTACCCTGAGAAAAGGTCTCATTCAATACACAGTATGAATAGATGTTTAAGGCCCATCATAATGCTAGAACTGGATGAAATAGGGCAGGGTGCTGTGCAGGTTTTGCAACCATTGCTCCATTATCTGAACTGAGTTCTTCCCCAGAGAGACCAAAAAAGGTACCAAAGCGGATTTATGTTCTGGTACTTTCTCATTTCTGGTGCACAGCTTTGTAACCAAAGTACAGTCTTCTGTAAGCCTACAGCCTCCTTCTCCAATCCCTAATTAAAGAAAAAAGAAAGGAAGATTCCTGTTTTCAGTTGGAAAGTCTTGGCTTGTCCCAGAGCTTTAGTCATAGAGTGTGCAAGTTCAGCTCATCCTTTCAGTAAGTGTGGACAGAAACCTTCTGAAATTGAATCAGGAGGGTACTCATTGCCATTTTTCCAAGACTATACCTTCAACAAAATTTGGCAAATTTCGTGGAACCAACCTAAATTAAACAAAACCTATTTTTCTATTTGCCAGTGAAATTTTAAGTAGCTTAACCAAAGCTGGACTTACAAAAGAAGAAATCCCCATTTTGTTAATATGGCACAAACAATACATTTTTATCCTCTACGTTTACCCTCAAAAATCTGGAGCATTTTGCCGGAGAAGTTTCAAAAACTTCAGTTAATGACAGATATTTGTTGTTTGTGATCTCTGCCAAATGATTAAAATCTGGCAAAGCAAATAAGAATTTAATAATAATGAGATCAAGTACTGGATGATATTAACATGCACTGCCAGTTCTGTCTTTAATAATAAGAGTGTGCTTGGTTTTTGTAGCTGAGTAGACAGCAATACTTTCACAGAAGTTAGCAAATGATGCAGAGTGCCTTACCTCTTCTACAGGATTTCTTTATAAAGCATTTAGTTTTGAATTTCCACTAAAGCAAATGGAAAATATGATTTATAGAAGAAAAACAGAACAAAGGCAAAATTATCTCACACTCTCCCTCCCCTCCCCCATTAATAGAAAAACTTTCTAAAATGCCATAAATAGCAGAGACTTTTTGGAACTAACTTCTATGAAACTTCTATATCAGTGGTCATTTTTCCGTGTAACCCAAACTGTATGGAGAAAATCCTCTTTCCATTCAGAAATCAGTGACATCAGCAGTGTAACCAACAACCAAAGGGAATAAAAGGCAAAGGAGGAACAGTTTTTTTATTTCTCAAAGATTTACCAATTTTTGTATGTGATTTTGGTTTGGAATCATCTCTAGGTATGTGTATTAGAGTATGAGACATAAAGTGATAATGAAAAGGAAACTTAGTTTTGGGCTGAAGTAAAACAGAAATTACTATCTTGCCAAACTTCCTTCTAACTTTGTTCTGGGCCTAGTGAAGCATTGTTTTGGGTAGGTAATGCTTTTAACATTAAAAATAGGTCACTTCAAGAGTCAAAACCTTTCCATTTGAAGAGTTAGTTCCAAAAAATATATTTAGAAGAAAACATTTGTTGAGTATTATTACATGAGTTGCTTCCAAAACACATAATTCAACAAATCTACTTATTTTAAGATGACCTTATTCAGCTTTATTTACGCTCCCTTTATGGTTCCTTTTCTGGGAATTTCCTTAAAAATTCCTTGGGTGTCAGCTTAAACTTTATCATCTTGGTCACAATATCTTTTTGTGGCCTAGAGTGATTGCCTTTCCTTTCAGATGCTGTGCCTGGTTTTCATCTCTCAGCACCTAATCTAAAAATCATAAAAACCTGTGGTGTCTTGAAAAGCAGAATGCTGAAGCAGAGTTAGGAGGCAACAGCCAAGGGATCAGGTCTGAATCTCACCTGGGAGATCTGAGAGCTACTGGTTTGCTTTCTCCAATTTCACTTCAAGTGTTTTGGGAGAGGGATTAATCTCATCCATGTTTAGACAGGCATGCACCTAAAGCAACCATTTTCCAGTCCCTGTGTAGTCAGAAGTAAAACCTCTTATGCATGCAATGCTCTTCAGGGGATAATTCACCTGACCAACATTAGGCACCCATTTTAGAATACCCAGTAGATTTTACTATTTCTCCTTAGTGGCTTTCGGTGTGACTGTTCCAGACTTATCTATCCATCTTACATGAATCTTTTCCATGGTCTTCAAGGTGTCTGGCCCTCTGCTGCTAATCACAGAATGGTTTGGCTTGGAAGGAGCTTTAAACACCATCTAGTTCCAATCCCCCCAGCAGAAGGCAGGGACACCTTCTACTGAATCAGGTTGCTCAAAGCCCCATCCAGCCTGGCCTTAAACACTGTCAGCGATGGATAATGTTTAAGGAGCATGTTTGCTGGTCTTATAGCATGGTGTTGTCAGATGCATGAAGTTTGCAAAGAGGTTGTCTGACCTTGTCTGTTCAGTAAGGAGTGGTAAGCTTGTGCCTTACGTTGATTTTGTATTCTGATCCATGGGTGTGACTTATGGCACTTGGCCCCTGTATGGCTGAGCTGCTGGTGGAAAACTGTGCAGCTGGCATGGAAAAGACCTGGAAGGACTTCCCCTGGTTGAATGTGGCACTGGCCAGGGCAAGGATATGCTGTTCTACACAGACCATTTGTAACAGGGTGCACACAGTCAATAACGTGCCCAAGTAGGGGGCAAGAGGTTTCATAGCTTGTTAATGCACTTGGTGGCCCTGACTTAATCTGGGTGATATGTGAATATCCTTTATTTCTCAGAGCATTTTAAGGGTCTTATAAAATATTTTACCTTATTTCACAAGTGACAAACTGAGAAAAAAACTGAATAAATGAGTGAGCAACCAGACTTTCTGTCAGAGACTTTGGGTCTTCAACCTGGATTCCAGGCCTCCAAACCAAAGTTTTCTCTGCAGCTGCACTTGGTTTCAGACAGTGATATTCTCTTCTCTGCAAGATAATTATTGCTGGAATAGAGGTATCATGAAGGAAAGAATTGTAGCCTTCCAGCTGAAGGCAAAACAATTCAGAAATAGAGAAAGGAATCATCTGGCAAATCATCAATCAGGAATACAGAGCTGGAATCTGTGTGCTTGAGTGTTGATAAATGAGACTGACTCTTTTACTTTAATGTGGACCTCAGGACAGCTGTTGTTAAATTAAAAGTTACAGAGATTTTTCTCCCAATGACTCTCAGAACCATCTTTTTCACAACACAATGCAAAAGCTGCAGGCAGAAGTCTTAACATTGACTCAGAAGAACTCAGTATCCTGACATCAGCGTGAGCACTGTATGAGGCTGTTACGGTAACAGATATTGATTGATCAGCTATGGAATAATCACAACATAAAGCTGTACATGAAAAATCATAGTTTTACAGTAACTTTCTATTAACTAGCCTTTGTTCTAGCCTAAGGATGTTTATTTTTTCCTGCCCAGCTCTGTATGGTGTACACTCAGGAAACACGCAATGTTGGTAAGAAAAGGTTTAGAATCCCCCTCACATTGTTATACTTTGGTGTTGGTTTATCCAGACAGCTGGATTTAGTGAATACAGTAGTCCTGCCAAGACATGTTGTAAAGAATGACATTCTGTTTCTGTGAGCTCATCGGTGGCTTCCCACTTGATAATCATAGTAACAAAAATGAGAGGATCCCTATCAAATATCTACAAACATTTTTCCATTCTGTGTATGTTTTTTAGGACCTCATGTGCTATGAGAGAAGATTTTCTAGAACAGAACTCTGCAGTATTTTGGAAAGTTATAAACTCATATCTGGTATAATCAGGTTAATGCAAATTTTTCATCTAAATTCAATAAATTGCACCACTTATGATTTTTAATAAATTTTCCAACTGAAGAACATATGGGACAATAGAAAGGCAAGTTAAAGGGAGTTTTTGCTGCATCTACTTGCCAGATGTTGGCAGGTGTTGCTGTTAGTATTAGCTGTTGAAGAACCACATCTGGTATTATCTAGATATGAAGCGACTCACCATCCTCCAAACTGGAAAACACTGTATTAGTTTTTAAATAAATCTATTTTTTATTGACAACATTTTTTCAGTGAAAGAAGGATAATCACTTTTTCTTATGGATGTTCATTGGGATGGCAGAATATTTATCTCTACCATGAACTGATGAGAGAATCTATTATGAATTACCATGACTACACCCACTCTTATGGTCTGTTTCTTTTAGCATTAAGGAGAAAAGGTAATGGAGGAAAATAGGGATATGTCTTATAATGAAAAATAGAAGTTAACATAAAATAGTTGTGGTAGTTTGTTTTTCTCCCATATGGTAATTTTCTCTTTGTATCAGCTTAAAAACCCTTGGAAGTTATTACAATACAACTTCAGAGGTTGTTCTGGTGTTGACAGTCAGTAGGCAGTGATTAGTTCCCCAGTGCTTGCAACATGATACAAAGACAAGCAAAAGAAGGTAGCATTTTGTTGCTTTTTTGTTGTCATCCTCAACATAAACCAGAACACACTTTGAGTAAATAATTAAAAGAGCTACTGCATTTGCAACATGAACAGTCTATTATATGAACACCTCTAAAAATCTCTGATCTGCATCCATGCCTCCTGGAGGATGAAAACAGAGGCGCTGCTGACTAGCTAAGAGCATCGTAAAAGCAGGCAACAATTTCCCTGCAGCTGGAAGCTTGCTTTCTTGCTTTTCTTTGGTACTGTGCTTTGATATTTAAGAAGTTAATAATTTTCCCCTACTGTGAAAAAAATCCACAGATTCACCATCTCAACAGGGTATTCATACACATTTCTGTATTTTAGGTCCTCTGCTAGAACACTAAGATATCATACAGTTACTGCTGTAGGCTTCTATGAATAGCAGTCTCCATAGACTTGGCGCCAGCTATTTTGATGATCAACACATCTAAGTGATTTATACATTCATTTTAGGAATAAGGCTTGGAATTTTAGCTGTGTCGCTTAGACCAGAATTGCACCCACTCTCTCAGACACATGTTAATCTAAAAGGATTAATAGAGTCACAACCTAAAGATTAGTATAATGGCAACTCTATTCACTTGCAAAAAGAACGGAATTATTCAGAGCTCAGAATGTAATTTACTAAATGGGAAAACAACACCATAAGTGCATTGAGTGGGTTTGCTGTTACTCTGGATTTCATTTATTTATTTATTTGCTTCAAAAGTTGTGGCAGTTACAAAAATTAAATACAGTAAATAAAATCCACTGCCCTTTAGTGAAGGTCAGAGTTTTCCAGCTGGGCTTATGCTGAGCAAAAACTACTTGGTGAAAATGTCCAAAGAGATCAGAAGAAAATCAATACAGATACAGATGTGCATGTTCCCTGATGGAAGGTATCAGACAGTACTGAAGACAACAGTTTTAGTGCAAAACAAGTACTTTCAATAATCAAGTTTACAATCAGTTATCAAAATGGCAACTAGAACTCAGCTGATAAGATATCCTCATTTGTGAAGTGTTTATCTTCAATATTTAATTTTTGCTTTTCAAGTGAATAACACCTTAAGAAGACAGCTGTAATATTAAGAAAGAAAAGTTACCTTTATTTTTGTAAGTCTGCTCAGAGAAAAAGAGAACTCACAGTAAAGTGAAAAGTGACAAGGTGCTGTGTGTAGATCTTTGTTAAAAAAAGATAAGAACTTATTATTTGTTTTAAAATTTGAAATAATGTGATAAACTAATCTTATAGTTACTGAGTTCTCCCTTTTGAATATTGATTAGTTACCAATTAACCCATATGAATATGGGTTATTTTCGTATCTCCTGTATGACAAAAGTGATTGATTGATTTCCCCTATACAAAAGGGGTGAAATCCTTTGTTCAATGATGGTAGTAATGGTTCTGCCATTAAAATCAGTGAACTCTGAGATTTTGGGCTCCTAATAAGGCATTACCAGTGTAACATAACTTTTATACTTTCTGGGTGGTGCTTGTTCCTGCCATCTGCTAAATAATACCTCTTTTGGAAGCCTGTCAGTCATTGCCTTAAAAAGGCAACTTGCTTTGTGCAAAGGCTAGAACACTGAATTTGAGAGATTACTGACTACTCATTCCTGCGATTTTCTCTTTTCCTGAGATGTGGGACCATACATAGGCAGGTTTGTGTGATCTGAAAGAATTTAGTCCCTGTGCTTAGTTTCTGCAGGAGAATGATCCCAGCTCCACAGAGCTGTCAGGCTGGAGGCTCCATAGCCCAGCTTATTGCTAATTTATCAGTCACTAGAATTTCTGATGTCAATTTGTGCAGATCATTGAATCCTTTGGCTTTCAGTTGTATCATACATGTTCAAATCCAGCAACTTCTGAGATGGGTTTTTACATTAGTAATGTTATTGTGGCTGTAAGGATGAGGGGAGACACGGAGTCACAGAGTAATTCAGGCTGCAGGTGACCTCTGGAGGTCTCTAGTCCAAACTCTGCTCAAAGCCAGGTTGGGCCCTGAGATCAGAACAGGTTGCTCAGGGCTTCATCTTGTGAGTCATGAAACCTCCAAGAATGGAGACTGCACAGACTCTGGATAAACTGTTCTTGTGCTTGATTGGCTATACTGTAACATGGATCTTCTTGGGATAGAAAAATGAATCCTCTTTTTCCTCATCCCCATACAACTCCCATGCACTTGGGAGAGGTTCCTAAGCCCCAATTATCTGACCATCATACTTAATGCAGTTTTATTGAGCAGGAAACCAACACATAGGAAAATGAGGGCAATTTGCCTTGATTCTTAAATTCTGAGATAGTAGACAGAAGCAATGTTCAGTATGCTGTGAATCATAGAATCATTTAGGTTGGAAAAGACCTTCAAGATCAAGTCCAACTATTAACCCAAAGCTGCCAAGTCCACCAAAAGACACATCGCTAAGTGCCACATCTACAGTCTCTTAAATACCTCTGGGGATGGTGACTCAACCACTTCCCTAGGAAGGCTGTTCCAATGCCTGATAACCCTTTCAGTGAAGCAATCCCGCATATGTAAAGTCAGTGTCATGCCTTTACTTTGAATCAGTGGTGCATTTATTCTTGAAGCATTTAGGTATGCGTAAGATAAAACCCAGTATTAATCTGCCAGACAACAATATAAAAAGTAATACAAACCAGCACAAGAGTTATACATTTATAGGCTTCTACACTTCTCTGGCTCCTTGCTTTTTAGAGACCCCAGCACAGAGATAACCATTTTACTGTCTACCCACCCCCCCCGAGTTTTTTATGGAAGGCAGTTGCCTTTGAAAATTTTCAGAAACATTAGTTCAGATAGAGATACAAGATGGAGTAAAAACACCCCATATATTTATAATGGAAAAAGTACATTATTTTTAAGCAAAATAAAAGATAAAATTAAATATTGGAACTGATTTAGAAGTAACTGTCCCTGGACTGCTAGGCACTGGATTTTTGCAAGGCAAATGAGTTTTTAATTGAATAAAATATGAGCATTTGGAAAGCATGTCAGTAGGAAAAAAAAAGTTATTTTGTAGTCTATGCTTGTACAGTATAAGCCAAGCTCCCTGAACTCCAAATCAATTGCAAACTAGATAGGACATAAAGAAAAAGAAAGCTAATCTAAGGACTAGTGAAAGATGGTATTTGTGGTTCACTTATACATTACTTTAAAGACAGCTGGGTTACAGGGAAGTAGAATAAAATGATAGGATTGGACTAGTGTTAAGCCAAACACCAACAGCCTTTTCATGGTTGCTATGTAATTATTGCCTAAGCAACACAGGTTCAAAGCAGTAGGGATTAGCCTTTTGAAATGCTATCTGCAAAGGAAAATCACAAACAAACAACAAATCCAAGGGAAATCAAATACAAAAGTTAACTCAAGAGTACATTTAACACAGTTAACCACTAAACATCAGAAAATGCCACAGTTCATTCTGGCTGTCTAATTGTGCTGCTGCCTTTTTTCTTGCATTATCTCACAGCCTGACTACACAGATATCTCAGGTCCCTCAGGCAGAATCTATCAGATATAATGGCCCCAGTTATAAACCTGTGCATGTGTTTGGTATTCCTCACCGATGTGTCAGTAAGCAGTGACAAATGTGTGGATGAGGTGGATGTAGGAACGCATTCAAACAATAACTAAGAGGACTCAGACTCGTAAAATGAAAGTCAAAGCTCCATCATCTCAAGTGCCACAAAAACTGCTGTAAGGGGATCTCCAGATGAAATCTGGAATATGACTGGAATGTTCCTGTGAAGAACCATAAAAAAAATATTAAAATCTCTGGATGCTGCAAGTTAATCCCTTGCTTTTCCTAGAAAACTGAGATCAGAAATGAACATGATGTGCAACCATAAGATCCTGCCTCAAATAGAGATCAGTAGTTGACGTTTCAGAAGCAGCATCTAACTGAGACTATGTGTGAGATGTTCAAATAGTGTTCACGTGTGACACAGGTCTGTGTCTCTAGTCTTTCAGCCGTCGTTGACACCTCCTGCTGTGCTGGTCTGCTGCTGTCACATTTGATTTCAGCAGGCTGCAGAAGGTCCACTGAGTGGGATCTCTATTCTTCCATTGTTTCTGATAAGCCCTGCCAAAAGCTACAAGATTCAGATAACAATGTATAGCAGAAACATTTTGAGTGCGTATGTGCAGGCGCATGGAAAAAACCCAAAAGAAGAGGAAATGCCAGGAAAGGACAGCCCTCCTGGAAGAACAGGGAATTATCTCAGGGATGTGTAAGGGAGAAAGGAAAATTAAATTGCTTAACTTCCCAAGTCAAAAGGGACAAATCTCTTCTTCCCATGACTTTACAGGTAAAGTGATAGATATGCCCTCATTTTGAAAATACATTTTGGATGCAGGCACAAAATTCTGCTTTACTTGCTTTCTTGTACTGTTGCCTGATTAAAGAACAAAGCAAAATGGTTGCTGTGTTTCAGTCAACAGTTACAGTATCCTAGGATGTGATGCAATTTCTAGTTATGCTTTCTATCTATACACGCTGAATTCTTTTTGGGTGCTAGAAACTGCCCATAACACCATTGCCATTGTTTTCTTTTAATCTCTTCTCATTCTGGTCAGGTCAAAGTAGAAGGGATTTTCAGGGATTTATAGGTAGTTCATGGGGTGTTGTGAGCCCTGGAACGTTGAAGGAGTTCTCCTAATGAGTAGTGGTATAAGCCACAAGATTTCTGCTCTCTTCAGCCTTGATTTTTATAGCTGGGTTTCCAGTGAAGCATGCTTGGGGAGCAGGGACAGGTGAAATGCATATGGAACAGCAAGTGGGAGGTGATACAGGGACATAGATGAGATATTTAGTAGGGCAGCTGTAGTGAGAAGTCAAGGGAGATAATAACAATCGATTGAGAACTAGGAGAAATAGGAACCAGTATGAGCAGCAGGTGTGGTAATTATCCATGCTATGAAGCAAGTGGCTGCAGAAAAATCCATCCTTTGGCCATGTACTCTTTGTCCCTTCTTTTCTGAATATTCTCATGACCAGAGTGTCTTTGATAGTGAGAGCGTTCAGTGGCTACAGCAGCAGGCTTACAGGGTTGTGTCAACAAATACTATCACCTTTCTCTTCCTCTGATGTGGTAGTTCTCTACAAACAGCAAAAACCCTGGATAGGTTCATCCAGTACCCTGTGATGAAGCTTCACACCAGACATCTTGTCAAACTTAATAAATTGTTTATCATCATTCTCTCTATCTGGTAACACAGCCAGATTTTTCCTTCATGTAACTAGTTTCAGTGTAAGTTAATGTGAGTGAACAGCTAGCTAAGACTCCTCAAAACAGTGTAGAAGTACCCTACTGAAATCTGGATGGAAACTTTCACTGTCACAATTCTTTCTAACTTCCAACTGCTGACAGGACAAAGATACTAGATTAAAGAGTTTGCCTGCCTGTGAAATTTTCTGGGTGCTCAGAGTAAGAAGATGGATGAGCAAGAAAGCCATGTAACATGTGAAGGCACACAGGTGTTTGGTTCAATAAGAAACTTGTGAAGCATGTTTGAGGTAACTCCAGGAATTACTGGACTGTTGGGTCAGTTTCCCCACCTCTCTTCCTTTCATCCTTTCACACTGCCATATAGGACTGAATTTTCCCAAGATTGGTTTTGATTGCATTTACTTGGACTGCCAGCTGTATTCCCAACCTCCTTCTGCTGGACAGACATACTCAGCATGAAATTAATGTGTTTTAGAGATGGTGGGTCATGCCTAGTATGACTGCCACTGGAGACAACTTTGGAGGTCTGGTTTATGCAAGCAGTATAAGAACATAGTCAGGGACTGGAAGTGTTCACAGATGGGTTGCTGCAGATGAGAGATATTCATGGATGCAGCTTGCATAGGAAATATCAGGGCTAGGATGCTCTATTGCTGCAAAGCCTCATCACAGCATTTTGTGGTAAGAAATACCTTCTTCAACAGCTTTAGCAGCTCTATTCTTGCTCCTGGCTCATGGTAGGAGCAGGGGAATGATCCTTCTCATAAAGCATAGGACTTGCTTTTTCAGCAAGTCAAAAGCTAGGAGATCTGGGGGCAAATAAATCCCGGGAAGATAGGGGAATAAGCCTGGCACAAGCAATCCAGGAGGTTCCTCGATTGTGTGGAAGTCAACTTCTTCCTGCAAGTAACAGAGAAGCCGACAAGGATCGGTGCCATGCTTGACCTCATGCTCACCAACAGGGAAGGGCTGGTTGGAAATGTGATGCTTCAGGGCAGCCTTGGTTGCAGCAATCATGAGATGGTCGAATTCGAGATCCTCAGGACAGTGAGAAGAACGTGCAGCAAGCTCACTGCCCTGGACTTCAAGAGAGCAGACTTTGGCCTCTT
>WYDI02007963.1:4816-21681 GCA_009867235.2 Psittacus erithacus | reverse complement strand
AGAGTAAACATTACTGAGCAGCAACTAAAAACATCGGTGTTATCAGCACTGTTCTCAGGCTGAAAGTCAAAACCACAGCACTGCGCCAGCTACTAAGAAGGAGGAAAATGACCGCTACTATTGAATCCAGGACAGAGGCTGAGAGTTAATCCTGCAAGGATTTATTATTCAAATTTCAATGTATTGACAACAATATACAAGCTTTCCTATTTCAGTAGAAAGTATGGATTTCAGTTCTATCAATTTTACAGTAAAAACATTATTCAAACCTGTTGGGAATATTTTTAACTCCCTCACTGCAAAAATTTCCAAAAGTCCTCCCCCTCCCCATTCCCCCATTCCGTTCGGGGTTTTTATTGGTAATTTAATTCTTCAAAATCAGAGCGCGTGCTGACTGTTTCTTTTGTCTGAATAGCTCAAAATTCTTCATGCTCATGTTAGACAGCTGATAAATTAACAGGCTATTCTTTTTCCCTCATTTAAAGTTCCTTATTTTCATATATCTCCTATTCCAATTACAAGGAAAAAGAATCCCTTCCTATCTAGTACCAGTTTTCTTTAATTTGTTTCATTCCTTTCCTTAGCAATGTTAACTCCCACAGACTCATGTTAACTCACATTAATAATATAGATCAATGTCTCTATCTTAAATAGCAGTATACAGGATTATTTCTAAAGCTAAAAATTGTACACGCAATCCATATGCATAATTCATTTCCACAGAAGTTTAAAGTTCAAGCTTGCTATGTTTCAAGATTCCTTCTGTTTTGCTTCAGGGTTCGTGGAACTATTTTAGATCTTGAAAATAAAAATACTGCTTAGGTAGCAATATGGTTCTGCTTATTTAATAATCTGTCCTACCTGAAATGGTATAGTGTGGTAGTTAAGAAAGATCTTTAAGAATCTTAAACCATCCATTTTTTTTGAGGTCAGAATGCATTTACATTGGAATAATTAAAATTGCCTTTATTCTGAATGTAACATCCAGGGGGTTCTGCAATAACATGTATGTTTTCTGCAGTGTTTGCCATAACTTTATAGGGAAGGCTGATGTTTGGGAATTATACAACTGTAATACAGGATTATAACTATATATCTAGAGAGGTGCTGTAAGGAAGTACTCTACTACCTAAACTGTTTTTAAAAAACTGTGGCAATTCTTAGGCTCTTGCTGTGCAGTAGAGTATACTCAGTAATTAGTGAAAAATGTGCCTGCCCACTGCAGGGGGAGGTGCACTAGATTATATTTAAAAGCACCTTCCAAACCAAACCATTCCATGATTCCATGATTTTGTGATCTACCTTCTGGCTACGTGGAAACTTTGTCTGACCTGGTGGGACACAGAAGAAGTGCCAATTGGAAATGGCACTGTCTTCATGTTACACTGAAGGATACTCCTAAAAAACTCAAAGGACAAGATACATCCTCTTTAGCAGAGGACCCTGTCTTCCAAAGGATAGAAGATGTAAGATACAAAGTGAGTATATCATGAATTATGTGAGTTATATGCTTATGTAAGGAATTTAATTTTAATAATAATCCGCATAACAAAACCCCTACAGCTAGTTTTACAGTGAGCCAGGAGAGACTGACAATTGTTTGTGGCTTTGCTGTGGGCATGTCCTTCAAACAAACAATATATAGTGACACATATCGTAATATCCAAAGATGCTCTGAGGTAGTTTTTCTTTTTCACTTGATGAATAATTGGTAAAGATTCTACATGGCAGTAATGATGGTCTTGACTGATTGAAAACAAGAAACCCACTAATATGTCATGGTGAATAAAAACCTAGAAGTAAGAAAGTAGCAAGCTACCCTTTAGTGGTGCTCCCTTACGAAGTACGGATCTTACTGCAAGATAGGAACAAAGGGCTCATCCAACATATTTTGTAGACGAGTGGAATAATGATTTGGATTTTAAACATTGGGAGACATAGTTATGCATGACATTCAAACAATTCAAACAAGGGCATTTATTTCTCATTTCTTGAAAATCCTTTCCTTATAAACATACATTCAGACGGACAGCACCAGCAACAGCATGGTTCATTCCATATGTAACAATCAGGACCTAGTGCACCTAATTAATAAACAGATGGCAATAGTCCTTTGGCTCACTAAGTCAGTAAAGGCTTTTGTGTACCACCACTGGTTATGTCACAATATCCTTTCTTAAGAGATGCAAATGTCAAGTCTGGACAATGGCACAGAAGATGCTTTGTCTTGATTTCAGGATGGCAGGAAGCCAGCCAAGATCCCAAGGTAGTGTCCAGATAGTTATGGAACGAGCTTAATCTTGTTACAGTGGGAGGTAGAGTCTTTCCTAAGACTGATGAAAAGAATAATCCAGCATGGAAGTGGGGGGATTTTTTTAACTCAGAGAGCAAGAAGGATTGTAGCAGAGTGACCTCTTTAGGTAACACATGGCATGGCTGTCCAACATTCTAAAGGAATGCTTGGCACCCTCCACTCATGAGTGTGCTGGTCACCTTCCTGTTTTAGCTCTGCGTGATGGCATTCCCGGACACTTTCTCGGGACAGCAATTCAAAACCAGCTTGCAAATTGCTCTTCAAAGAGGTGGGCACAAAAATGAGACAAAAGTCATCCTGCAGTGGTGAACATCTAGCTAACTTTATATTAAAGGCATGAATGATACCTGCAACTACAGCAGAAAACAGTATTATTTTACTTTGCATTTAGTGTAATTTTTTGTCACATTCAAAGTACATGGTTTTGATATTATCGGTAAATAAAATTTTGGGCAGAACCATGGTGGGATGGGGAGGAGAATCTGAAAAACATAAAACCAGCAGATTGAGATAAGAACAGCTTAATAATTGAAATAAACTAAAATATAGTGATAACAGAAATAATACCAACAGTAACAATATGATAATAACAATAAGAGGGAATAACAAAAGAAAGAGAAATGAAAACTCAGAAAACACAAGTGATGCACAGTAAAATTTTTCACTGACTTATATCCAGGCTGTCCCAAGCAGCAGTCAGTTTCTTCTGGGTAACTCCCCACAGTTTATATACTGAGCATGATGTGCTGTGGTATGGAATATCCCTTTTGCTAGTTTGAGTCAGCTGTTCTGGCTCTGCTCCTTCCCGGCTTCTCGTGCACTGCCCCATTGATAGAGCAGGAGAGACTGAAAAGTCCTTGATCAGAGTAAGTGCTACTTAGCAGCAACTAAAACATCGGTGTGTTAGCACTGTTCTCAGACTAAAGCCAAAACACAGCACAGCACCAGCTACTAGGAAGAAAAATAACTCTACCCTAGCTGAAACAAGGACAGATCAGTAGCCATAAACATGACCAAATACACATGTAATTATTTAACCCAGTATGATACTGTGATAGACTACATTTTTGGGGGGTTTCCAGTAATGCAAGTTGGGCATGGATATTCTCAGGCAAATAGAAAATTATTCTTGATTATTACTTAGAATAATTTTTGATACTTTTAGCATTTACAGAAATATTTTGTTTTACAGTAATTTATCGTTAGATATTTTTTTTAGTAGTTGCATAGGGACAGAAATTAAGCCAAAATGTAATTGGTTTAAGCAAGTACTCTGCTTTGTGTTAAGCTGAATTAGTTTGGATAGAGAAAGTTCTCAGTTAAGGGAAGTCTTGTTACTTATCATGTCTGCCATGATTTCACTGTCACAGAACTGGCAGTAAAGCAGACAGGTCTTATCATTATCTGCCACACCTAAACACTCTGCTACTTCAGTAGCCTATTGCCTAAGACTGAATAAGAACATGATCTACAGACAACTGTACACTCAATACAAGTACCACCTGCAGAGTCATGACTGGCAAGTGCTATTGACGCCATAGGCTCTCAAAACAGTGTGTAGCCCTTTCCTTTGCTATTCATTGAAAAGATTCTAACCTGTCATATTAAACATCCTTTTACAGGCACGAAAAATTCTGTCTTGATTCTTATAATCTTCCTGCTTTGATTTAAATTAATACTGTTGACCAATTCTATTTAAAAAATCATATGCAAAGTTGTCTTACGAGCCAGCTTTAGGGATCTGAGAATCACTTAATGTACCATTTAGGCACAACTGACTTCAGAATAGACCTGTAATTGCAGGGGAGGATAGAGTCAGTCACTTCCCTGTACTAGAATTAATGCTGTGCTTTTCATTCCTACTAAAGCATTAGGATCAAAAAAGGAGCTAACTTAAGTGATTGCTCCTCAGTAGTTCTGGGGGTGTTTTTACACTAATGTTTTAGCTGACATCAGGAATGCAGTTATGAAGCAAATGTCCCCACCATTTCATTTGCTGCGCTTTGTCTAGGATCACTCAGCAGCTGCAGAGCTTCATGCACTGTATTTTTTCTGAGAAGATAATAAATTGAGAGACACATTTCAGGACCACACCTAATGTTTTATGACAAGCAGTCCACCCACAGGAGCAGGCTGGCATTAGTCTGAAGTGATTTAATTTAATTCTGGTGTCATAGTTACATGGCATCTCTACAAATACCAACGTGTGAAAGAAATGTCCATTGCCTACTGCCTTGTTTCAGATGGTATTCCACAGTGGTGAAAGCTTTAAAGTCCCTTCCCCAACTGGGAAGTAAAATCTCAGTGTCATCATTAGATTTCACAGCTTTCCTGCCATGTAATCTTTCACTTCATCTGGAGGACAATATCCTCAACTTCCCAATTTGCAGTGTTGCAGTTATCCTTTTCTGCCTGCCCTTTAGAATCACTGAACACATAAAATTCTGTGGAAGCTGGCACATAAAAACGGTACTATCTCTTATATATTTTTTTCTATTGACGCCCTGTGCTGCTTTGATTAGCTACTTTTTCTTTCATTTGGAGATCTTTTGAATCTTCCATTTTTATGTAATAAAAACCAATGCTCTTTAACCAAGCAGTCACCAGAGAACCTAAAATAAACCTATTGCAAAAGCAGGGTAACGATACCTACAAAGAGGCTCTTGCGTGGGATGACAAATATCAGGGGTCCAGCTTGCCACTGGTGCTCCTGCCTGCTCAGGGAAGAGCATGGGTTCTGTGGTAGCTGAAAGGAAGACAAGGAGAAGAAAGGAGATACTGCACTCCAGGAGCCAGAATATTCTGTTAGATGTCTGACTTTGGTTGTATGATACAGATCACTTTAGTGCTTAGGTTTAAGTTCTTCAAAGTCAGATTAAATGATATTTCAAAAGCTTCAAGTGGAGGGAAGATTAACTCCCTTGCTGGGTAAATGACCCTGTTATCAGGGAAATAAATGTAGTACAAAGCACTTTCAGATCAGTCTGACAAATAGGCAGAGAATAAGCATTACCCACCAAGGCAGAAATGCTCTTGTGCAGTTATTTCATGAAGAACAACAATGCTAATGAACATTTTCCAGTAAGGCAAAACTGGAGGCGGGTCAGGATATTCACAGTATACTGGTCCTGCCTTTATGGCAATTAAATGCATCACTGAATGCTATTTCAGAAAACTTACAAGAGACACACTTTGTGCTATGTGTCCTAATGATTGCTCAAGCTTATCAGTGACACAAATACAAGATCTTCATAAAATCCCTGTGATAGCTTGTGTGATGGCCTCTATAGATCCTAATAGCACAACAATCAAGTGGCTGAAATAGGCTTATAGCCACATTCATTTTTCATAACAGCAAACAGCATATAGATAAAGGGTTTAAACCAGTAATGACTGAAATCTATCCCTCCTTACCTTCAACTTAACCTTCCATTTTCAAGCTCCCACCTACCTCCATTTCTGATTGACAAAGCTGAATGTAACCTCATTGCAATGTAATTTTTTGATGCCTACTCTCTCTTCTTATGTGTCTGTCTTTCAGCAGACTGGGAAATCATTTTCCCTTGACCTTCCTCTCCAACTCAGAAGATTCAATACTAAATTTTAGTATTCTCTTTGATTCTTGTACCTGCAGTATGCAGTGCTAGGCTTCAGGCAGGAGCTGTTTTCTGTTTAATTATTTGGTTATCAATTTCAAAAGCCGTGATGCTTACAAAGGTTGTATATTATTCTTGGCAACATTTTATTTCCTATGTGTCTCCTTTCTTTTGCCTTCTCTGAGTTAATGCAATACATTATTATATATGTAATAACTTGGCCCTAAGAGGGATAGAAAAAGCCTTTTATATTAACCTTAAAATGTTTTGAGCACAATTCAGTTCTGTATTCTTACATTGTGAATGTATATCATTCATTAATTTCATTTATAAAGGGATTACTTCAAAGTAATCTCATTAGAGATTATCATATTACCAGATAGCCTTACATAAGACAGTCTCATTAACTGTGCCTCAGGATGTCACTTCAGATATCTATTTGTACCCCAGATATAAATTCATTACATGCTTCAGACCTTAAACTGACAACTGTTCTGTATGGTGTGTTAAACATATGTTTATTGTCTTTGGTTTTGTAATTTGCAATTATAGATGTTTCCAATGAAATTTTAAAGAATTTAAATGCAAGTAAGGGTTTAAAGTACTGTGTAACCATGTGGTCTATCTCACATAAGACAGGTAGTTCATATCTTCAAGTGATTTTAGATGTTGCTCAGACCGCGCGTATCTGATTGATAGACTAGCTGAAACTAGTAATAAACTACTCACATTGATTTTGAGAAGGCTGAACGTTAGTCCAGCTTGTCCTGATTGTACAAAGATAAATTCAAACAAAAGAAGTGACCCTTATTTTATTGTAGGAGTAACAGGTTTCTATTCCAAAACTTGATGGTTTCTGTATAACTAGGAGCAGTTTCAGAACTGTGACACTGCAAATCAAGAAAATATTTTTATGTATTTATTGTTCTCTTTTCTATAAAAACATTGAGGTTTTTATGCAAAAAACCAGCTGGCTATGCCTTCTGGAACAAAGAAGAATGTTTGGATTCAAGCTGATGGAAAAAGAAGGTTGATACAGTCATAGTGAAACATGAAGAATTCATCCACATTCCTTGGCTATGACTTTTCTTGAGACCTTAAAAATATTTCCCCTATCATTCAGTAAACCTGCCGGTGAACTATAGAATTTAACTGTTCTGCCACTTTTTGGTGCCGACTGAACCTTTGGTGTTGATCTTCCTACTTCACTGAACAGGATAGAGAAGATTTGTCAAACAGCTGTTTTAGTTCCTTAAACTGGCAATCAGATAGACTGGCTTAACTCCCTCTCCAAATAGTTGTTTATGCAACCCCAAAAGATGATGCTTTTCCTCTTCCTCTGTCCCTTCTTTCTAATACAAACTAATAAATATATCAAGGATGTGCTACTTATTTTGGCTAATTGCTGCAGAATATCAATTTTTTAATTGCATAAAAAAATTCTACAAGGACATACAATACACTGTAACACCAGCTTTAGATGACCACAGATGCGTTACGCTTTACAATGTTGTTCAGGTTGTATTTATGTCCTGTCTGAACAATATGTCCAAGACCTGGGAAGTATTATACAAGTGTGAGCCTTGCTTAACTGAAGGAGGAGAGTTCAGGTATGAGAAACTGCGTATCTACCACTAGACTATTCCATAGGACTCTGAAGTGAGATTCATGACTTAAGGCTATCATATTGAATGTTTACATGCAGGCAGTAGGAGAACTGTTCAAGTGACATTCAGTCAAGTGCCCACATTATAATGATAACATATAGCTCTGCTTTGTCTTTATCTCACATAAGACTTCCACTGTCACAGGAATGGTTAAAAGCGCTTGAAAAGCTGTTATTGATAAAGAATGGCAGACTGAAGTGCTACCCCAGTGAGACAGTCATTATAGTGGAAGGCAGAGGAAAGAAAAATTGCAGAAATGGTCTAACATCCTCTTTGGAAAGCACAAACAGCAACACATTAATTTAGTTTAAGGTTTACATAAGGCAAAGCAGCCTTCCAAAGTAACATTTTCTATCAGTTCTGGTTGGCTGGGAGACACTGCTGCATTCTGGAAGCTGTGTTTGTTTTATGTTTCTTGTGTTTGTTATTTTGTCAATTCTTGGCAAGGTCAAAGTAACACAACACGGCAAAATTTGAAGGTGTGATGCTGGAGCTTATCCAACCATCCCCTAGGATCGTGAGGACAGGGGCTACAGAAACTATAATTGAAGAATATTTTAGCCAGTGATGCTGGTACTTGAAATTTGTAACACGTAGTCCCCAAAACTCACTTTCTTAATTTATTTTATGGTATGATATTATGGATAAGAATTTTGCCAAAGAATGATTCAATAGTAAGACTTTCCCTCCTTACAAAGATATTTCAAACAATTATGCTGATGTTAGCTCCAACAACATTACACTTGGAAAGATGGCTCTCAAAGAAACAACTCTCAAACCATCTGCACTTATGTAGCTACTAACAGCATCCTAAATCTACACTGAATGCTCAATATGCATTAAAAAAAAAAAAAAGCACCCCAGAAGTAATTTAAGAAATCAGTGTGATACAGTACGAAGCTGTTTAACATGTTCATTGTATTCACTGAGAATTTTAGACTTTGTGTGGATTTACAGTGCTGTCTTATAAGCTTGATGCAAGAATGGCAACAGAAATATCAATACTGGGAGATTAAACTGCAATATGTTACTGAGCTATAGAGACAGCTGAGCGTAAAGAGGACATCCTAAAAGCAGGATAATCAAGCAGTGATGATGGCCGATGAACTCCACAAAAGCCGTATCACTGATAACAACACCTGTGTTAATGGGAGAAGCAGAGTGGGGCTGTAATTTAAAAATGTAATAGAATTCCCCTCTTTATTGTCTTTGAAAATTGTGAGATGTTATCTGCAAATTGTTAAAAATATGTGAAAAACATTTCTTTAAGCCAATGGCCACTATGAATTTCTACATCTAACTAGATAGTGAGGTGAAGGCAGAGACACTGGCAGTCCCTACTTACACATAGGAGTGCATTTTTTTATCACAGTTATTGGGGAAATAGGTGCTGACATTTGAAAGCAAATTAGGAATATTTGCCTCTTGATATATGCATTTAACTTGTGCTGTAATTATACCTTCTAATATATGTTATCTATAGCCAATTTGTGTAAGATTGATGGATTTTAATACAAAATTCACTAAATTAGGCTCAGAATTACATATTCAGTTCTAGGACACAGTGCTGGAACTTTGTCTGAAATATCTGAGAAAGTTTGAATGTTGAGTTCTATGGTATAGGAAATGAAAATGTCATTACTTTAGGGAGATAATGGAGATTTCTATAAAGATATTGAAATAAAGTTTACAAGAAAAATACAGTTAAGCTTAATTATGATACTGCTAATGATGAGCGTTACATCAAAAACATTAGGGTCAGGAAGCTAGACTTCTTCCTGAGCTGTGTTAGGGGTAGTGGCTTTTAGCCCTTTTGATGTGTTGGTTATACTCTTGAAGAAAAAATTTTTCTTGAACTAGAAGCAGAAAAAGCCCCAAAGGCTTATCAGAGGAGCTGCGCAGACACGCAGTAAAATGTAAGCCACTCTGTGAAATGTAGCATGTGTGCTGTGGGGAAGCATCATCAACACAGGACATCCAAGGACCAAAGGGTACATTTTTGTTACTCTGTTGCTCATCAATCCAGTAGAGCTGTCCTTCTACAACTGTACTGCCCTATGGGTTGAGTAAAATGCATCAACGGTGGCCTTTTATATCCTGATAAAGGATATAATTTTTTTGATTACCTAAAAGAACTGAAGCTAGGAGTCAGTCCTGTCATTCACCCTCTCTAACTGAGAATACCATTGCTAAAATAATTTTACATATTCAGGCAGTGCCAGAAATTGCAATTTTATGCAATTGTTACTTATAGAAAATGGAATTTTCTAGTTTACTAAACTAAAAATATGTCTAAATGAACACATAAATTCATTGAGTAATTTTTTGGGACTGGGTAGTATTATTGTAAAAGCAGTTTGCTTACGGGTTGTGATAAGATAGTCTTTCAGCTACACTTCCTATTTTTTAGCCCAGAGTTGTGCAGTAATTACAGTATATCAACATCTGAAGAACAGGCTGGGAGCAATTGCAGTTTTCCTTGTGGACTTGATAAAAAATTGAGAATCATTATCCAAAAAACTATGCTACCTTTCTTTCCATCTACAGAATTTCCTGTCCATCCAAAATGTCAAAAGGAAATATCTTTGGTTTTGTTTCTACTGCTTTTAATAATTTAAATCTCAGAAATATTTTTATAAATAAAACAAAAACTGTAGCGCAGTACTGAAACTTTAATGTTATCTTACAGTAGGCTCAGTCTAACATACTCTGTTTACACTGCTCTGCAGAAATTTTTATCTTAGTGTGCTTCTTCTTGAGCAGTAGGGCAAATAAGGCAAAGAGAGTTTCTTCAGAAGCTACTCTTCTGCCCAGTCTTTAACTTCTTCCCAGGTTTTCCCCAGTTTACTTATGCCTTTATGTCTATTGTCAGGAGACTCTGTGGCTTTGTTTTCCTCATCAGCTTTCAATATGCTACATGGACTGGAATCCAATGCACTTCTCTTTTTGCTCCATGACCAAACATAGTAAAAGCATTTTTCCATGGTAACTAACTGTCTAACATCTGTCCTTATATTTCCGTAAATGTGAATTTGATCACTTGTTCAGCATTTAATTTCCTTTGTAGGCTCTACAAATCAAAAGCCATGTTTTTGCTTTACTCATCAGCAGTACCATCTTTTTGTTCTCATGCGTGTTCGTAATTGTCTGGATTGGCAAATTTTGATTGACTGAAATAGCATAGCCTGCTTTATTTATGTATGTTTCCCCACTTACAATTCTTCACTCTTATTTTCTAACATTACACTTCAGAACTATTCAACACTTCATGTGTTCTTGATCAACTGCAATATTGTTTTTTTATCTTTTTGACTCAGATATTTTCTGATCAGCTGAATTAAAGGAAAAGGAATAGTCAAATCTTTAACTGCCATCATCAAATGCTTGTCACAACCTTATGTTTAAAGTTTTGAATTATATATAAATAAACACTTTTCCACTAAGATTAGAGCTCTATCCTGGGCCCATAGATTAAAAATAGAATAAAATTAATAAAACCCTATTCTATGAAAGTGCATCAAAGCAAAGAAATTTTCTGGTCTTTTCTATTTTCATGTACTCCAAAACAGTCTATTGAATCAAGGACTAATGAATCATTGTTGATATGAGACTGCTTTGTCTTTTGCATCTTGTTCATAGTGTCTTTTTAATGTTCTTTTTGTAGTAAGCCTCAAATTTACTCACATAGTATTCTATTTGGGGGTTTTATTAATTTATGAAGTGTGTTATATATTTGCAAGAGGAAATATTTCTGCCACTGGTAGCACATTCCAACAGAAATAAAATTTCAGATCCAGATGCTGTAGTAAGGAATCTAAAGTTTTAATCTCTTTTGGCGTGTTACTAAACCTTTCAGGCAAAAATTCTCATCTTCATAGCATTGTCCTGAAGCAAGGAAGGTAAAACTGTGTTGCAGATTGAATCCTTGCGAAAGAATCTAAAATGATGAAAAAATTCTGCAGATTGTCATCAGCTTATCTGTTCTACAGCACAGCGCTGCAGCTTTAGCTGAAATAAACATCTGGTAAAACTATTGGTTTTGATGATAGATTTCATCCTTTTATATACCACATGTTCTTTCTGTGATGTTGGTCTTTTGTATGAGGTTATCAGTTTTACAGCACTGAAAATGGTACATTTTACAGACAGGTATGTGCAATTTTTGCCTGTGCCATCGATTTCTGATCTCTACGTATTCCCACATATGCAGATACAGTTGTGGTTAGCAAAGCAAAATATGTACTAGTGATATATTCTCAATTACATTTTCTTCTGCGGAAGTTGAGTTGTTCCATTTCGATACTCACAAGGATTATGTGGAGAAAGAGTAAAAATTGTTTTAAAAATATAGATTTAGGCTGTGCTAAAGTATAAGCAGTAGGATGATCAGTCATGGGGTTAATGTAAAACAATGAAAAATTTTTCATTGCCTTTATTCTAGTATTTCTCAGCTGAAAATGGATTTTTCCAGAGACTGCTTAGGTTTCTGTTTGTATTTGCATTTGATAATATATTATTTAGTATATAGTGCTTGACAGTATTTTAAGCACAGGTGATTTATTGCTTTTCCTATTTATTTCTTTAAACTTTGTTTACATGTAAATGTTCTAGTATATAAAGTTCACCTCAGAGGTAAAGAAATACAAAAGGGAGAATATATTACTCTTAAATAGTATTTTTACCATTTATAAAAGTTCCCTAGCCCTATGACTACATAGTTTTCATGATGATACTTTAATACTTACCCAAATACTGATTAATATAGTGTTTGAGGATTTTTTTTTTTAGAGTAGTGGAATAATAATCATATCTTTTAGCAGAATCAATAAGTAGGAGAACTTACCTAGATGATTTTATACACAGTATTATTATTATGGTGTTTCTCAATGTAAATTTTGAAGGAAGCAGTTTGAAAGGAGTTAACTGTAATATTCCTTTACAAATATTACTCTTGAGTTATGCCAATATTGTTATGTGGGGACTAGAGAATGAATTGTTCTTTTGAAGTGTTTTTTGAAAAAATTCAGCGTATTGTAAAAGGATGTATTGTGATGAGCTAACAAACGTGTCATTCTTGTTTAACAATCGCTATAATGTATAAGGCTTCTGCTGCTGTATTCTACTATAATTACTATTACTTAGATAACAAAACACTTGTAACTCACATTCCTATATTATGATTTTTTGGCTTAATATTTCTTCACTTCAAAGGAAACGAAGGGTACTTTATAACAGCTGTATTCTTTAGATTTCTGTTAACAGCCTTCTGATTTCCACTCCCAATTGAAAATGAGAAGGTTTGTTTAAATCACTCTCGATCATTCACCAAATAAACTTTTCTCTTTTTTTGCCCCTTTGGGATACTTGATAACACAGTCTGCAGATATTTTAAAAAATGAGTACTTCACTGGAATTACAGTACAAGTGCCATTGCTGAATTGTTCGGTTGACAAGAATCATAGATTTACTTCTTTTAGTGACAGCAATATTGTAGATATACTCCACTGAAGACACTTACTTACATGTGAGTATTATTTCCTTATAGTTTGTTGTGGTTCAAGCCCAGATGGTAACTTAGTATCACACAGCTGCTCACTTAATACCCCCTTCTGCCCCACCAGTGAGATGGGAAGGAGAATTGGAATAAAGGTAAAACATGCAGGTTGAGATAAGAACAGGTTAATAATGGAGATAAAGTAAAATATAATAATTACAATAAAAATGAAAACAATGATGAGAATAGAAAGAGGAATAAAACAAAAACCAAAGAGAAGGCCCACTGTCCACCTTATCCCCAAGCAGCAATTGACCCTTTCCAGCCAACTCCCCCAGCTTGTATTCTAGGTATGGCGTGCTGTGGCATCGAATACCCTTCTGACTAGTTTGGGAGGGAGCAGAGCAAGGACAACTGACCCAGCTTCTCGCACACTGCCCCACTGATAGAGCAAGAGAGGCTGAAAAATCCAACTAAAATGGTGGGGTGTTAGCATTATTTTCAGACTAAAGCCAAAACACGGCACTGTACCAGCTACTAGGAAAAAACTTAACTCTAACACAGCCCAAACCAAGACAAGTTCTGTGCAGTAGTTAGGACTGGCTGTAGTCTTTCATGTACATTATGTTTATGAATACAAAAATACTTGAATACTTCAAATTTTCCTAAATGATACAAGCATGAACAAAAAATCACCCTGAAAACCATTCACATGCTCAAGAGACTTTTTAATTAACAATCACATCTGTGCAATAATACTATATTTTGCAAAGTTAGCAGCAATCTAAACCATATTATTAAATTTTGAAAAAGAGTACAAATCTCAGTAGACCTGTTCAACAATTCAAGAACTAGTGTGGGATGATACCTCTGGCCCCCGGAGCCTAGTTTAGAAATAGCTAAATTTTCCATAATGATGTCATTAAATATTTAACAGTATAATGTTTTGAACACCTTTCCAATGTAAATGACATTAAAATTTAACCTGTTTAAACTGTTAAAGGTTAGCTGAGAAAATTCCATTAGAATACACTTTCAAAGCAAATTAAAGATGCATTGATATTAAAAGATGGCTTTTATGAAGAAACTGAATTAATGTAAACAATAAAAAATGAAGATCAAAATGAACAGGTAGATTCTTTCTGAAGCATTTCATAAGGTTATAGGGTAAAATTCTGAAACATATTTTATTTTGTAACATGTTACTGTTGATCCTGTGCAACCTGATCAAAGTCTAGGTACAATCCGAGCCCAATTACTTTATTAGATGATAGTAAAAGTTGTAAATATTCATCAAGGTATGAAGAAACATTGCCATCTTAAAGGAAAAATTCATTACATGGAAAAAGGTTCTAAAATATTACAGTAAATTAAAGCTTTAAGTATAAAAGAAAATACTTTTTTCTTATGTTCTGGCCATAAATTATCCCCTTGTTTGTGATTGCTATCAACAGATATTCTAAAGGAACCCTGTGACTACAGCTTTGATTTTGTCTTCATTGTTTTATGCCAACTATTTTTGCTTCTCCATCAAGGAAACAGCCCATAAGAATGCACTGAGATATTACTGGAGCAGCAATTCCTTCACTATTAGCAGAGTGGAGAAAAAGTATCTCATGGAACTAGTACCTGGCTTTGCTGGGTTGGCGTCTGATTATCATCACCAACATCTCCATATGATGGTATAGTATTTCACAGAGTAGACAGAAAACAATTACAAGTCACACATTAACAACAAGAAAGTAATATAACCATTCAATCACAAGAAACTGAAGGCAGCATTTTGATTTGGTGTAGCAACCTTCCTGAGGACTTTAAATACCTGCATTATTTTGCAAATGCTGAGCTAAACACTATGTTTCATTTCAAGTAAAAAAGTGGAAATCTTCTGTTGGAATGCCTTCTTTTTTTAGAATTCTGCCCATGCAGAAGAAGCAGAAATGCTGGACAATTGGCTGTGTTTTGTTTATTATTTGAAATGTGGTAGTATGCATTACCAGCTTGACTTTCAAGCTGATAGTGATTGATAAAGGCAGCACCAAAAGCAATCCTTTGTGAGATTTCTGTTCAGTAAGATTTGCAGTCTACAGCTCTCATTCTCCAAATGTTTCTGTATAATTCAATCTAAATAATTGTATTGACTTTAATAGGGTTGTTCATGCATACAATTGGCAGAACTGGGATTTATGATTAAATCTGTAATATAGCCCAGGATTCATGATATTAGGTGTTATATGCTACTGTGAATGTTATAGTTAATCCTCTGAGAGCAAAGCACTGTATGCTACATTCATTTTCATTTTAAAGTTAAACAAAAATAAAGTGTAATGAGAGTCACAGACCGTGTATCACACTGATTGTGGTACCAAATTACTTCATTTTTGAAGTTCAGATAAAATTATTCGATTTAATTGGAAAACTGGTCACAACTTTGAATTATCTGCTGTTGCCCTTTTTTAACAGAAGGGGAGAAAAAAGTTGTGAGGCTTATTTCTGCTAAAAAAACATACAGTAGAACTTAATCCATTCACCCTAGTCCCCTGTTTGAAAACATGTGGCAACTAATTTAGAATGGATGTCAGAGACTGTGATGAAGGGCACAGCTAGTGGGCTGGTACTAATACTGAGTTTACAACATGGAGATGTGAAAAAGCACTGAAGGAATCTGTTCATGTATGTGGCTTTTTAAGATCATCTTCTCTGAGAATATCTAGCCTCTTAACAGTTTTGATTTTTAACTAAAACATTATTTTGCTTTCCTTTCATATATTATAACTTGATGAAATGACAAATATTCCTATAATTTCTTGTTTGTTTTGAACATCCATCACAGTTCAAGTGCATGAGAAATTTGAATTATTTCAAATGGTAGAATAGTAAAACCTTGCCTGTCATTAATAGAATATCTTCCTACGAGCTCTTTCCTGCTCTCCTTAGCTTTGCTTTTGCTAAGGATGTGCATTCTTTCCTGTGGAAATGACTTCCTTTCCATAGGGAATTAATAGTTCCCTATGGATAATTTTTTTCTGTTTTGCTATTTATTTCTGAAACTGAAGACAAGAAGTAAAAGTGTTAGAACAGATTTTGATTATGAACAATCTCTAGATTTGTAGAAAAGAATAGTTTCCACACTAAATAAAATTTCATGTCACTCTCCACCATCATAAAGTTCCTTTACTTTTAATTTATTTATTTTCTGACTGAAAGTCACCTTTCTGCAACTCTTTTCTCCTTGAACCATTTTCCTATTTCTTAATGGATACTTTCTCTTCTGTACCCTTTTATCTCCATGATGCTTTATTTATTCACTTCAGACTTTCCAGAAATAAATATATTTAAGACAAAACTTGGAGGGTGATAGTGCAGTTTAAGTAGAATTCAAAGCAAGCAGTACTGTCAAAATTCAGACTTTCAACTGGATTCCAACTTGGAGCAAGCATGCAAAGAATCTAGTCTGTTCCCCCTAAATTAATATTTCAATCATGATTGAAGTAATAATTTACTCTGCTAGGGCCTGTTCCTTCAGAAGTTATTGACTGTGGTAAGTGCTCCTCATAGTAGTCTCTGCCAGATTTGGTGTTTAGCTTAAGAGCTTGTTTCTAGCTGTAATTCCTTCTATTCTCTTCTTCCTGCTTCATTTACAGAAATATTTAATCTGCATGCACAGCCACTATTTTCACATCTAACTTTTCACACAGATTTCTTGTGAGTCATTTTACATTATCCAATCTGATCTTCCTATTTTATTTAATTTCATTTAATTTAGTTTTATTTTTTGTTTATTTTATTTTTTG
>WYDI02007962.1:0-10358 GCA_009867235.2 Psittacus erithacus | reverse complement strand
AGGCACTGGAATGGGTTGCCCAGGGAAGTTGTGAATGCTCCATCCCTGGTGGTGTTCAAGGCCAGGCTGGACAGAGCTTTGGGTAACATAGTTTAGTGTGAGGTGTCCCTGCCCACGGCAGGAGGCTAGAACCAGATGATCTTAAAGCCCTCTCCAACACAAACCATTCTATAATTCTATGATCTAAACAGCTATGGAGCTAGTGAGCAATTCTGAACAAGAAACACACTGAGAAAATCCTAGTAGCTCCTAGACACAACAGCTACATAAAGAAAGCAGAAAGAGGGCTCCTTGTGCTCTCTTCAATGCACTTCTAATAGTGAACGTAGCTTATACAGACATCTCATAGCAGTGTGGGATGAACAAAGCAACACAGCCCTGAAGAGGGCACCATTCCCCCATCAGATTACACTTTACTGGTACATAAAGCCATTCGGTAGAATTGAAATGTCATCATCCTGTCTTTTTCTTTGGTCTCACTGTGCTTGCATTGGAGCTTTCGGGAGTTAAGAAGTACACAACTAGAAAGTTAAGGTGAAAAGAAACCATATGTTTTCAAATTGTGCTATTTCTATGGCTTTCAATGTTTTCAAAGGGAATGTTTTGTAACAAAATGTCATATATATCATGAAAAACACCACTGAAGTTTTACACTGTTAATGCCTAATAAGGAAATTCTGACTGATGATCATGTATCCATCAGTGCTCTTTGCAGCAGTCCAGGAAACAGGAGGGGAAAAAACCCCAACAAAACAACCAAACCACAGAGGACAAAAATTTATATGATCATTGCACAGCTTTGTGCTACTATCTAGGTAAAGTTTTCAGTTTTAATTTAAAGAATACATAAAAATCAGGCTTTATGACACGGTAAAAAGGAAATTGGTATAACTACTACCTACCCGCACAGTGGATATCTGGTTTTAACATATAAAGTTTACCTTATTTTATAACCTTTAAGTGAAATGCACAGCTGAGATAAATCCTCATAAATACTGAGGTCAGTAGAAGTTTACTAATTTTATTCCATTTGAGTCACTTGTAACTATTAAACCTATAGGAAAGAAACATGTTTCAGCACTAAAGTCTTCTAATTCATAGCATTTAAATCCTTGAAAAACTAACAACTTTTATTATACAACTGCCATCCAGACAAAAAGTGTAGCACACAATCAGATCTTCCAAAAATGGACAACTTAGTGTTAAAATACAAATTACGGTTACTATCTTCAAAACTCTTATTAAATATTCAGTCCCTGAAATAGTCTGTTTCCTCATCAGTGAAATTTTATTTCCAGATTTTGAAGTCAGGAATTTGAAAATATTATTGAAGACTGTCTAATAGGAAATGCGGATGAGTTAAAAGAAACATTTTTAAGTCATTAGATTCAGTAAACTTCCTATGGAACTCCGCTTGCATTTCTGAATTTCATTTCTTGCCAGCTTCCTTATCTGAATCTTCCTGAGTCCACAAAGAATTAGGATTTAGAAGTCACAAGAGATTCCAAATTGGTCCTCAAAGGTTTAAAGCTCTCCACCAGGTCTGGGAATCCTTTGGAAAGGACTTAATAAAAAGGCTCAACCTTGAGAAGTTGAGAGAATACCGCACTGCAAAATGAAACTTTGGAATTCCCCCATTCAGTAGTAGGGAAAAAAATGGCTTCATAACATCAAAGTTCCTGGCAAAGCTCCTGAAATGGTAAAAATCACATTCAGAGCTCTACAGAAGCTGATCCAACTGAAATATGGTTGGGGTGAGGGCTGGCAGCTGGTTTATAAACATGCTATTTTCTTGAAATACAAGAAATGAAATCCACATGACCTGTGTCAGTGACCCCAGTTCAGTCAAGGAAGAGGTTGTGAAAACTTACTTGGTTTCCTAACTACTGGAATTTCAGACATAAGGTTATGTCAGCTCATTTTGCTTTCTATATTATGCCACGCCACTGTTGTGGGCTATCAAAAGAGAAAGACTGCGCAAGCATAGTTGCTAAACTACAAAGATGATGAACAAATGGCTTAGTACAGTTTATCTTAGGAACTTTCTCATCTCACTAGTAACCTATTTCACATCAAACCCACATAACTAAATCCTTGCTTTGCTTACCTCCTGAGGCCTTTCCTCTGCAGTCACAATGACACTGTTACCAGTCAGATGCACTGACATCTGCTGCATACATAATCACTGTGTGTCCTGGGTTCAGCTGTAGCAGTCATTTTTAACTTCTTAGTAGCTGGTGCAGGGCTGTTTTCAACTTCAGTCTGAGAACCGTGCTGATAACACACCGATGTTTTAGTTGTTGCTAAATAATGACTACTCTGATCAAGGACTTTTCAGTCTCATGCTCTACCAGTGAGGAGGGGCACAGAAAGCCAGGAGGAAGCAGAGAGAGCACCTGACCCAAAGCAGCCAAAGGAGTATTCCATACCACAGCATGTCATACCCGGCATATAAACTGGGGGAAGTTACCCAGAAGGCCAGATCAGTGCTTGGGTCCAGCTGGATATCGATCGGCAGGTGGTGAGCAATTGTATTGTACATCACTTGTGTTTATTTTTTTCTATTTCCCCTGTTAGTTTTATATTCTCTTCACTTGTTATTTCCCTTATCATTACTGTTATTGGTGGTAGAAGTAGTGGTTTTGTGTAATACCTTAGTTACTGGGCTGTTCTTATGTTAACCTGTGGGATTTACATTCTTTCGATTCTCCTCCCCATCCCCCTAGATCCTCTCCACCCCATCCAGGGTGGAAGGAAGGAGGGGAGTGAGCTCTGCGGTTCTGAGTTACCAGCTGGGCTTAAACCACCACACTGTGTCATACTTTTTAGCAATCAGATGTTTATTTTCTTAGGAGTGCTATGAAGTTACTGTGTATTGAGTAAACTCTGTACCCTTTATAACCCCCACGGGCCAAACCCTCCAATTCGAACAATAACCAAGTGACTCTGAAGAAAGAAGTCTCAAAGGGATTCATGGGAACTGAATCATTCTTGTGTCTGGGAACAGTGAAAGAATTCTTCCCATTATTTTACACCTGGGAAAACTTAACTCCTGCAGATGATTTAAAAAAAAATAAAATAAATAAGTAAATCCAAATCTGCCTGTACTCATTTTTCATATGAAATATACCTCAAGAAAACTAATTCTTAGTATAAAGACTCCTCCCTCTGCTCTTGAACAGTGAAACAAATTGTTCCTACTACATTTTAGATCCTGTGTGAAGAGCACAGGATATGACATTTAGGGAAAATGTCTGTCAGGAAGGTCACTGAATATTCTCCAATAGAAACATGGGAAGCTAAATTTAAGAGAGGTTCACATTCAACTTTTGGCATATTTCTATGGAACAAAATACCTTTCCTGACAGCTGTCCAAATTGTTCTTAAAAAAAAAATCCAGTGAAGTAAACTTTCCAACCACCTGAAGCAATCAGTTCCCTGTCTACTACCCTTCTTGCAAGATAGTCCTGTTTTGTAATATACAGCCTAAATATTCCTTATTACATATTAAACCCTTTTGTACTTCCTTCAGTGTACAGACAGACAAATGCCATATATATAGCCAATTTGTTTTGATCTACCTGGATTTCCCCAAGTCTTTGAGCACAGTTTCCCTCAACCTCCTCCTGGAAAAACTGGAGTCTTACAGTGTAGACAAGCGATCAGTGCAGTGGGTGGGGAACTTGCTGACTGGCCACACCCCAAAGGTGGTGGTGAATAGCTCCTTTTCAAACTGGAGACCTGTCAAAAGTGGGGTCCCCCAGGGTTTGATATTGGGCCCAACACTGTTCAATGTTTTTGTAAGTGATCTGGAAGATGAGATCAAGTGTAACCTAACCAAGTTTGCCAATGGTACCAAACCGAGTAAAGAAGACACTTCAAAAGGAAGAACCACCATGCAGGAAGGCCGGGATAGCCTGGGCAAGTGGGCTAACAAGAACCTTATGAAGTTCAACAAGTTCTCCTTCTTAAGTATAGCATCTTGCATTTGTCATTTTAAAAAGAAAATTAATTTAGCCCTCCACAATGGACCTGGCCCTCTTGGATATTTATTACTCATCCAATTCAGGTATCTGTTCCAGGTAAACTTAGAAAATCCATATAATTATAGCACTGTACTACCCTAGACCAAGAAAATGGAGTTTGTTTCATTAGAAATACATTAACTAATAGTTACAGCTGATGCTCACTGTCACACAAAAATTATTACTTGCCATACTAAAACCAAAATAAAGCAAAGCAAAACCTCCTCTCCTTCTCCCCCTCCTCCTTGATTTTTTAATATAATAGCTTTGTTATATCAGCTACATAGGTTTTTATAACAGAAGGCACTAACGGTACTAAAGCTCTGTTTTAATAATCTTTCCACTCCCTAGTTTGTGGTAAGCAAAGTAACGCTGTTGAAATGGCTCACAATGAGCATGAACGTAGATTTTATGTCACTACCTTCTTCCTCCATTCTTTCAGTCTTCTTACTTTTGGCAAATGCCAGCAACAGGATACTGGCCAAGACTGTTCCTACACAGCACAGCCATTCTCACATTTACTGTCATTCACATGGTAGAATTTGCAACTCAGTTGTAAATGTCTCTCTTTGATAAGTGATATCAATACTAAACACCTTGCCATTAAGGAATACCCCTTTCTTCACTCCCCATCTTTATCAGTTTGACAGCTTCCCACCCACACACAGTTCAGTGCTCTTCCTACCCATGTGTTTCCTACCCCTTCTTTAAGTAGTCACATTTATTCTTGATAAAATTCCATATCTGAATAAAATGCACATTCAACTTGTGAGTCATTTTCTTCAGGCTTTGGAACACCAAGTAAAGTGGTCCCAACCACATAAAGTATTACTGACCAACATACATATGCTAGTTAGTTTTATACCTTTTATTTTTGCTATTATCCTTTTTTATTGGTGGAAAAATGACAGGTTTTGCTAGAAGTTAGCAAATTGAAAATCTTTTTGTATCCTATTGTACTTGACTTGCAACCTTAATTATTACTGTAATTTAAATACTAATAGACAAAACCCCCCCTCATATTCACAAAGCAGTGGTATCTAATGTGATCCAAAAGTATGACATTACTATAATAATGGATGTATACTAACTTTTCCTTTAATATCTGAAATTTATTGAATTATAGGGTAAAATATGTCAGTGTTTCATAACCATCTAACTCAGAAAATAAATGCTATCAGTGCAATTGCAGCATACAAAATTGCTACAGTTACATTCACTGAGACCAGAATTTCACTCTTAAAAAACCACAATTAGAATTTTTATTAGCAACAACCTAATCATTTTACAGAAAGAGAGTACTGCAAAATATTTTTTTTAAAATACTAGTCACAAAAACAGGGTCCCAGTTTAATTTCTAAGCATCACATTTGTCTGGTTTTTACTTTTGAATACAAACCCAAAAGTTCAGAACTGTTCCTCATACTAAATCAATTATTGGTATCTTGCGTTATCTTGAGTAACTGGTTGTAAAATAACCAGTGATAAAATAATGCCCCCCACAAAAAAATTATTTCATTTCTTTGAGATTATTTTCTTATTGTCTTTCATAAAGAAAGTAAAAAGAGAAAAAAAATTAATCCAGCAGATTTCTTGTTCTGGTGACGAAGTGTGTTATTTTAACAAGCAAGACAATTTAGTCTTTGTGAACTGCAAACTTAAGATAAGGATTTTATAAAACTGAGTTGCAGGACAAAGTTAAGTGTGATTTTGCCCTCAAACAAGAAGGGAATGTACGTTGTTCAGGGTTAAAGAGAAATAGTTTTATTCTGTATGAAACAATCTTGACTGTGTGACATGCTAAGCATATGCTTAATGCAGAACAGCACATATCTTAAACTGTAGAGACTAATTGTGACGCAGTTCTAGAGCACTACCTTAATTTGTAGTATAGCCTTGACTGTACACGATGAATATTTTTGTCTCAAGGAACACTGCTGCAAAAGTCTGATAATGAGAAAAAACCTGGATGGAAATTGAGTAAGACGTGGAAATATTAAGTACAGTGACAACACACAAAAAAAGGCTCCCCTTAGATGCATTCCCAGTTAGGCTTCAAAATCAGACCTGTCAAATGGGAGCAGTATCCACTGCATAGCTCTTTGCAGCTTGAGAAAGAGATCACAGTTTTAAATCATTTTCTCAAAGGAAAGAAGAACATTTTGGTATGGCTCAAAAAGTCTATTTGCTTTCTCAAAATTGCTTGGGAGTAAATTGATATATCTTTCACAATAATATCCTGTAGAGAAGTTTGATCCACCTTACTTAATTTCAGTGAAGTGAAAGAAAACAACAATCTTACAAATGGTGAGAATCAGAGAACCTTCTGAGTTCTAACAGTCACACTTTTGACATTATTTTTCTTAACAAAAATCTCTAACTGGTGAGTTTTCATTTATCCAGCAATACAATACATTTGGAACTATACAAAGAGCTTCTTCAAATCGCATAAAAATGACTAGAATAGTAACTACATCATCTTTAGGCCAAGCTTTGCAAATTAACTGTGACTCGAGAGAGTTGTACACAGGACAGAGTAACATCGATCTAAAATGTTATTCATCCCATTTTTGCTCCATTTGTGTGCTGTGGGGAGATAAAACCTGAATTCACTAACTGCATGATCTTAATCATTCACTAAACATTGAACTTTTCCATAGGTCCTAAAGTAGAGTTGTAAGAGAATAATTTTGATATCTAGCACAATGTTTGATAGGATTTGGAGTTCCAAAAAGCATGGGAAACAGAAGCCAGTACAGAAGACAATTTTCTAGAGCATAATGCAAAATTCTGAGAATATCCCTCTTAGAAATCAGTGCATTGTTAGCCTAGTTTCAATTTCAAACATTTCCCAGACATATTGTCAAGTACAGAATTACATCTACAGTGCATTTTAACATAGTGGGTTTTGTTATTTGAGATAACGTGGCATTTTTGTAACCTCTTACCCGGGACATCGTCGTCTTCTCCGTCATCTAAGTCAGTAGCTGCATGGCCAGTGATACAGACGAACAGCAAGATAAAGGTTAAAGGTAGGGAACAGCCCTTCTTTCTTCCTTTCATCTTTCCTGTAGAACACATAAATGACAACACACACTTCAGTCAGCGCCTTGAGTGCTCTGTAAAAGTCACTAGCAGGGTAGTGCATAGCCGTACACACTATGGCTATGGGTAGATATACAAACTTGAAACTTTAGAAATCATGTGAGCTATGTTATTATAAATATATTGTAAACATAATGAAAAACAAGACAAGATTTACAGTTGTGCTCAGCTGATTGCAAGCCTCCTGTCCTATTGCCAGTATTAAAGGCATTGCTATTACTTTTATTTCAAGCCACAACTGAAATCACCTCCCAGAATACATAATGATATGAAATGTAACACTTAATACCTTTAATGTCCTGACCAGTTTTACGCAATATATAGTTGACTGGCATGTACAATCCTTCCAAATAAGTTTTACTCTGTCTGCAGACCCTAGATTCATTGCCACAAACACAAGATTCTATTTTTAACAAGCATTTCATCAATTGATAGTTACCAAGTTTCCAGGCTTCTGTGTAAGCTGCATTTCACAGGAGTTGGTGAACTTTTTGCAACATGGGCTTCAGTACAATAAGAGGTATTTCGTATCTTGTAGATCTCTTTAATATTGAATACGTTACTTTAGTGCACAGCCATTTTTTTTCTCATAGGAACAGTATAATCATAGTCATTCACACAAAGAAACCACTTTTATTCCATGGCAGCTGTTGTGTTCAAGTTGCCAAAGATGAGGTAATGTATGCACACATGTGAGCACCTCTAGAAAACTTCTGCTTAACTGTGTTTGAAATATGTATTTTCCAACTGACTGAAAGTTCCTGAAGGATATCTGAAGTCTAAAATTTGGCTAAACCAATTAATATTGACTCAATAGAAATTAAAGATCTAAGGATTAGGAAGTTCCTAGCCTTCAGACACCATTTTGTCTTTAGTGTTTTCCTTTGTACACCTTTGAAGATTGTCTGCATCACCTAAAATAGCGAGGGCAGGAGGGGCTATAGAAGCAAATGAGATGACCTGTCATTGTGCTTGGGATATGGAGCTTTATCAGGAAGGCTAAAGAGAGGATGATGAAGGGGCAGGTGACATTAATAGATTAATCAATTTAACAGATTAAACTTTTCTCTTAATGATACATCTTTGTGATGTCAGAAGTAAATCATAGCTATGGTATCTAAGAAAACACAAGTAAGCAACAATGTCTCAGAAGGTGAAATCCGTGCAAAGAGAGATTAACCAATTTGCCACAGCCACTATGAACTGTGCCAGAACTAGAAGGTGCAGTTATATCTTCAAGACCAAATCAGAGCCAGAATTTTCATTTCTCTCTTGACAATGCGCCAATTTTTAACTCATGCATATTCAGCATTTTCCTGAGTAGAAATACTAAATGTTCCTCAAAAGTAAGTCTTGTTTAAATTGCAGACCAGAACATAAATAGCACTAATTATTTGGATAATTTTTTCAACTTTAGAAGACGTCAGTATGTAGTTTAGTGAAAAAACATTGACAGATGTCTTTATTCTTTGTGTGTGTGTGTGTGTAATGGAACAGAATTTTTGGATCTAACAAATTTCTGTTTGAACTGGAAAATATCACAGTGTTAACTTTTTAATCATAATGCTTTCATGCTTTCATGTATTTATCTTTCATTCCTTCTAAGCTCAACGTTTAAATTCCTACATTTACAAATAAAATCCTTTATCCCATAAAGTTTGTCAAAATAATTTCAGTCTCATTTTGTGCTATTAATCATGATTTTTAAACAAATTTTCCTCAAAGTCTGTATTTTATTTCTCTGAACAAATTCAGAAATTGCTGCTTTCCACTACAGAGGCAATAACTACTCTTGGAATAGAAATTACCTGGTTATGAATTCTGAAATGACGTTATGCTGAGAAAATGTGCAAGAGCTACAATTGCTCATTTCCAGGTATTTGTCAAAGAAACACAAGCAGTGCCTTTATTCATGTTTCTAACTAGAACACCAGTTTTCATTCCCATATTATTTTACGTATTAAAACTTAATCTAATAAGGTATTATTTTTTCCCCTTTCTCCAGCAACAAATTTCTAGGATCCATTTGCTCCATTCAGAATGAATAATCCATAAACAATCTACCCTCAATCTCTTTACTGGAAGAATTAATTGTGGGCTACTTAGCTGACTGCAGGATATCCCTGCAGCATTGCTATAATGGGGAAAAACCAATGCACCGTGCTATGGATTTGTCATTTCACTCTAACAGGCCAGTCTTAATTATATTCATTAATACTACTGTCTACATTTACATGCGTACTTCATCTGCTCTCATTTGCCTTACCTTTTCTTTAGCCTGTTTGGAAGTATCTTGTTTACATGTCATAATGTTTCCATTTTCTAATGCCATCCTCCTCCCAGCTGTTGTCCCAGTGTTATTTCACCCCTGACTTTCCAAAATATTACCACATAAAGGAAAGGAAGAGTATTTCTGAAATTTTATTGTTATATATATATACATCAAATATATATAGCAATAATATAAATATAAATATATATATTATTGCTATCCACTGAGTACTTCTGTGTTTTCCAGTCAAAGAACACATATTCCCTCTCCATCTTTTTCTGGGTACAGTACATACTGTAACTTAAATAGAAAGCAAAGTGGCTATTACAGACCAAGGGCAATGGCCAGCTTCAGGAACTTTGCCTTGAATTTGATCAGGTTCTGTAAAAGCGAATGAAGTTTGATGCCAAAATATCCACCAAAGCGTATCTTTATACACTACTTGGCAAAAATAGTGTCTTAGACTTCAGACACTATCACATACATAATAAGCAACATTTTTTTTAACAGATCAAAATAATACCATGTAAGACTGTAACACAAACCCAAAATAAACCAAGAAAACATCTTCAAATGGAATTCCATTGACTACATACAAAGTGAATAGAGGTAACACTGTTTCTTCTTGGCTCTCACAGAACTGGCTGAATGCCCACATGCAAAGAGTTGTGGTCAATGGCTCAATGTCCAGTTGGAAAACAGTAAAGAGCGGCGTCCCTCAAAGATCAGTGCTGGGACCAGCCTTGCTCAACATTTGTCGGCGACATGAACAGTGGGATTGAGTGCACCCTCAGCAAGTTTGGCAATGACACCAAGCTGTGCGATTCAGTTGAAATGCTGGAGGGAAGGAATGCCATTCAGAGGGACCTTGACACACTTGTTGTGAATGCTCCATCCCTGGCAGTGTTCAAGGCCGGGTTGGACAGAGCCTTGGGTGACATGGTTTAGTGTGAGGT